>OX411308.1:170401544-170450298 GCA_948150685.1 Rhaphigaster nebulosa
TTTGTTCTGCTATAATCGTTTTCTCTCATATATTTTTTATTATTTAAATTTTCATAATTCTTAAATACAAATATTTTTATATAATTATAATTTTCATTTATTTTAATTATTTGTATGTTGTTTTACTTAGCCTTAATTATTTAGCTTAAACTTTGGCGTATACTTACTGTTTTTTTCTCTCCTGACCGTATCCTCAGCCAACTTCTCCTTGAAAACATATTATTTTGTATATTTTATTTATTTATTGTAAAATGTCCTTTTGCTATAATAATGTATGTTACTTATATCTACTCTTTATTTACAACAGTCACAAAATATATGTATATATAAGAAACTGGCTGATTGTTAGATAAGACTGACCCTTCGGTTTGGAATGGAGGACCACAATAGCCTTTGTCCTGTAGCTATTGGTTTAGCTATCTCCGGTTTGAAGACATCTCCCTGTATGCTACTATAGCTTAGAGTAATAAAATTGCCTCATATCGATCGCGGTGTGTACAATATTAGTAGGCATATACACAACTGGTAACTGGAAGGAAAGGGACAGATGACCATTTATACACAACAATTGTGTATTCCCCTTAGCTTTAGTGATTGTTATACAATTATATTAAATATATCGGACATAAATGGAAAATTACAAAAAAGAAGCCAAGAGTCTCAAAAATAACATAAGATAAATCTCCTGTCGATATTTCGCCAATTCAGGCATCGTCAGGACAGAAGGAGGGAAAGAAGAAAAAAAATAAAAATAAAAAACCCTACATATAAAGTACAAAAGTCAGCACATCTATCCTCATTCAAAAAATACACTAACCTGAGATAGTACCCCACATCAAGACACCCAGACACATAATGGGGAAAAAGGAAGGTTACATGACAACTGGAAAAAGTTTAATTACAAACAGCTGATCATAAAAAAAAAAAAAAAATGTACCAAATATAAAAATAAATCAAAATTTTGGGTAGTATTTTGTGAAGTAATTTTATCCTTATATCCTTATTCTTTTATTACAATTTTTTTTACTTTATTTTTGTCAACGTTTCGTAGTATTTTCCCATCTTCAGGACCATTTTCGATATTATTTAACAAAATATTTAGTATTCAGATAACTTATTCAAAACATACTTATCATTTTACTACTATCTATTAATTTATATATTAATCTACGTTATATTACCTTTGTCGTCTATAACTATTGTACGCAGTAAAGGAAGTATTGTAATTTTCGGTTTTCAGATTTCAGCGGATATATCCATTTTGACAAGTTTTATCGTGACATCTGTACTTTCGTATAACTCAAAAACGGTTTAGAAGTTTAAATTTTGTATTTAGGATTATTATAAAATCTAGTTGCGAACCTCTTTCCTATCCTTTTGGTTACTGCATGATTACCGGAATGGTACTTTACTTAAAGGTCATTATTGATTTTCATGAAAAATTATTTTAAGATATGATACAAAACATCTCAAATTTGCTATATAAGACTTTCATATGAATATAAATAACATAATAAATTTCGGTTAATATTGGCAAAGCGGAAATGGTACTTCACTTGAAGGTCATATTAATTAGACTTTCATCAAAAGTTATATCAAAGTATAATGTAAAACATCTCAAATTTGTTAAATTCACTGGGAATCAGATTAAAAAAGGGCAACGTGAATATATAAAAAGAAAGGAAATGTGAACGTCATATTTGTCAAGTCTTGAAAATAACTGGATACATGAAAGAACCTAGAAATATGGCAGAACAGTGAAAATAAACACATATAAAGAGAATATGAAGTCTGAGTGAAACAAGTGCGTATAATACAGCTTGAACGCAATGGGTGGAGTGAATCAAACCTAGCAGTTGCTAAGTCTTACGTTTTTCCAAGTAAGTGCTAGGTTTCAAGTGTTTAAAAAGGCTAGTATCAACTAGTCTTAGTAATTTCTACAATTTTCCGGATTTCAAGTTTTAACTAAACAGAGTTTTTAATAAAAAGAAAATTCTAACTTTTAACTCTAGCATTTTCTAAGGAATAGTTTAGTCTGGTCAGGGGCATGCTAGTTTTTAACTTAGTTGTTAGTTTGAATCGAGACATGACTCGAGTATGCTATACGTCGGGAATTACTTAATTGTAAAGGAACGTTAAGATTCGAGCTCGAAAGTATTTATTTTTTAGCCACCGAATTTTTAAATGCGACAGACACATGAAGGGGAGATCTTTCTCCAAGAAAACAAATGAAGATATTCCTAATTTTTGTTGCAGACCCAGGATTTCAGTCAGGAATCGCTATAAGCTAATTCAGTCTGTAAAACTATATTCACCTGAGGATGAATGTATAACATTCGAACTAGTTTTCAATAAAACAAATTTATAGAAGTGGTAAATAATTTATCAATCCCTAATTAGATTCATCCTTCTATACCATAATGCGGATGTCAACTGTAAAACTATAAGCTATGTCATGGATCGAATAAACGACAAATGTCATAAATGGATCCACTTTTCATCAGCGGCAGCAGAAGTAAATGAAGCCGAATTTCCAAAGAATATTGTGCAGAAGCCCTGTTAAGGGAATTATGTGATGTTTTGATGGTAGAACATGTTCACTCGGAGACTCCGGCTACTGAATATTTCTATGGTTGATAATACCTTTCAAACTACCTTCTAACGTATCAGAAAGTAATTTTAACTTGTGCTATTCCAGGGAAAGAGCTGTGATTGAAATATTCTTGGGGCAGCTCAAAATAAGGATTGCAATTTCGGAGAATTGTGTTTGTGTATCATTGAAAAATGTACCCAAGGTAAATTATATGTTGCGCAGTTTTACACAATAGTGCGAAATTTCTTAATAATGTTTTCGATGAGGACAATTATGTCTTTCGTGTAGAGGAAATTGAAGAAGAATAATGTGAAAATGCTGCAACAATACTTATCGGACAATAAAAACGCCAAGAAATTATGTTGCTTTTGAATGAATGAAAAAATAAGTGTATTTTTGTGATTTACTTAAATATATTTCTATAGTTTTAACAGAGTTGTATTATCCTGGAAAAAAAATTCACGTGCGATTCATAAAATAAACATACAATTTTTGAAAAATACTTAATACCCAAAAAAGTATAATTTTATTTTGCGAATATTATGTATGCATGTTTGGACGTTTACTTAGTTTAGCAGACGTCACTTCCTTACCAACGGCTGATGTTATGAAACGGTTCAGTTATGGTTTTGTAAGCCTCTTTTTTTTGTTTTAACTGCCGTCGGAGTCTTCGACTTTTGAATTAATTCTGGTTGTTCTCTTAAAAGTCTAACGAAGAGTGACCTGTCCAAATACTTCTCACTGCCATCGTTTTCATCGCTGGATGACATTTTTCTTCGGTGATCAGACCAAAAAACAAAAAATAAAACAGCCAATAAAAAAGCATTTAGCGGTCCGGATATGCAGCAGACAATCAAGTTATGTCTATCCGACACCTGATCAGAAAAGATGGAGAGGAGGCAGAAAAGCTACGACATGAAAGCCACAAACCTAGCAATTACTAGGCCTAGCAAATGCTATCCCAAGAAATTGTTAAATTTTTCCGGAAACTTCTCAAATTAACTTAGATCTTTCTAACTAGAACAAGCATTTGGTTTCATTCAACCGAATTAGAGAAAAAACTAAAACTACTTCTTAAGTCCTAACTGGTAGTTGCTAGGTTTTATTCCCTTGTTCCAATGCTTGTTAAGATACAAGAGCTGCGCATGGGACAAATGCCATAAGAAGAATGACGGTGGAGGGGATAGGCGAGCAAACGCCTTATGTATCGTTATTAATCAAATTGCCATATCATCGAAAAGGAATGGCAAGTTGTTGAAGTTATTGTTTATTTAGAACAGTTAGATAGTTGTTATTATTTAAACCATATTTTATATTTATGTAGTACATCGCCTTGATTCCCTGAGGGGCCCAGTTTAACGGGCAAATATGGATACCTTAACCGGACCGAGCCGATGAGTACTGATGGAAAATAGAACTGATATGTCGAGTTCGCTTTATATTATTCTGCAAAACCTTTATCAAGGAAGTTAATTTTTTTCATGAAAATGTTTCATAAATTTATTACCTGATAAAAGAACAACCAATACTTCTTAAAAATGTCATAGTTTTATTGAAGAGTGGGTCAATTTGAATTAAGATAAAATTGAATGTACGATCTAGTTAAATAACGATGCACTTATCGCCCATTCTCCTGAAGTTGTTAGATTGGGACAGGGATGCCCAATCTTCTTATAACACGTGCTACAACCGTGTTGAAGCGTGCCACAAATATGCCCTTCCTCTCTCCCATACCCTGCCTCCTTCACCAAAATCATTTCTATAGAATATAGATTCTTGTTTTTGAATATATTTGTCTCCTTTTGTAAGTTTTAAGAAAACACATAATGAAAAAAAAAATTATTAGTAGTTCAATAAAAATATATGTCGAGAGTAACCATGTACGATCTACCTGCTAATCGGTAATTTCTAATAATTTGAAGTTATTTCAGTCTATCATTAAAGTTATATAACAGTAGTATTAAAGTTATATTACTGCCGTAATAAGCAGTAATATTACTGCTAAAATACAAAATAAATAACCTACTGGCCGCGTGCAAATTCCGTGTCCTCAGCGTGCTTTGGGTTAGGACATATCCTCTTGATTAGGACATACGGAAGGGAATGTCATCCTGTCTTGATATTTTATTTTCCCTCTCATTTCTCAATGATTCAGTCACTTGCAAATATGATGAGAAAATGGTGTATAATTTTTTTATCTTAAATGTGATCATTTCGAATAAACAAAATCAGAACAGTTACAACCAGGAACGTCTGAGAAGCGGACGCATATCTTGAAGCGACCACATAAATTTTTGATTTGGCCAAATTCATGACAGCTAAGGCTCAGATTGGGGGTCGTTTATATCTCAACAACCTCGATTAAAGTTAATTTTCACTGCTTAGTAACTTTTGTTAAAACTTAATCATAGTTAAAGTTTGTGTCCAATTGCTCTAAGCAATTTTTAACCCGAGTTAAAACAAGGGTTAACGTATGACGTCATCTTATTTGTGGTGGTATCTCCACCTGGAGACTGAATTTTAACATTTGTGTAGTCAATTTCATCAATTACTCCAGAAATAGATTTAATCTTGAAGAAATCTGTTACTATTTGTGTATATTCCCATCTGTTTGAGGCCTTTTTAATGAAATAATTACAAATAATGGTGTAAATAATTACAAAAATATTTTTTGGTTTCATAAAGGCTAATGACAAATAGTTCCATTTCTAGAATTTATAGTTTTCTATTACTTTGATCTTTAATTTTTGTTACCTGGTTGCTTATCCGATCACAGATGAAGGGTATTAATCAATTAGAATAAGTATTTACTAATTGACGTTATTATTCATGCAATTGGGCATTATTGACAACTCAAAACCAATATAAGTTGAATGTTGGCCAGTTTCTCGTGACCTTTCGAAAATGATTGTAAATGAAATATTCTACGAAGCGTCGATTTGGGATACATTTTGCAATTTACACTCAGTAATGGGATTACAGGTACATTTAGGCCGATTTATAAGCCATCGATTTTACTAAAGGGTGGTGTGTATGATAATAATTATTTAATATTCAATCGCACACACTAATTCATTGCATTTATACATATTTCGTGTCTGTTTTTAATTAAATTGGTTATTTTCAAAATAAATGCAATTTTACATCGTTCATAAATAATTTAGTCCAAATAATGCAATTTGTCTTTAATAATTGTGAAATCATTGTGATAACACTGAATTATTAAATTCTAACTTTAATATTTATATATGTGTATATATTATATATATATTATATGTTTATATATATATATATATATATATATATATATATATATATATATATATATATATATTATATGTTTATATATAATATATGTTTATATATATATATATATATATATATATATATATATATATATATATATATATATATATATATATATATATATATATGTGTGTGTGTGTGTGTGTGTGTGTGTGTATTAATTGTTGTAATATATATATTTTCCTCATAGAAGTCCCAGATATAGAAATGGTCCAAACAAAAATAAAAACTAAATCTTTTAGCCCTGATGATGACCTAAAACTTAGGCCAAAACGTTGGCACAAAATAAATAAGTCATATTTGTTAATGTATTATATGTATTATCCCCGACCAACTTCTTCCTACGGCAACCAAACTTACTCCAAAAATAAATAAACTCATATTCATTTTGTTTCTAATCTTTTATTTATGTAAATTACATTTAGGAATGTCTCTAGTCTTCAGATTTAATTAAAATATCTTAATTTTAACGCCCTACTGCTTCGCAAATTGGGATTGCACAACTGGCTCACAAAGTGGTTTTGCATTTTGTGGTTTTGTTAGCTGAGTAAAAATACCATGCACTTGGATATTAGATTAAGTAAATGCTCAAAATCATATTTTAATTATTATTTATAAAGTCATATTTTAGGTAAATTTCTAGGATAATACTCATAAATATGAAATAAAATACTGACCATGTTATCTATCTATCTATCTATATATATATATATATATATATATATATATATATATATATATATATATATATATATATATATATATATATATATATATATATATATGTATATAATTTTCATTTTCTCACACTTATTTATAACATATTTTTCACATTATTTATATTTTTCACATATTATTTATAACTTTAGTATTTATAACTTACATATTGATTTAAATACCATACTAGATTTTGGTCTAAATTGGGAAACCGGAAGCAGTACTTTACTTGAAGGTCATATTAGACTTTCATCAAAAATTGTATTAAAATATAATGTAAAACATCTCAAATTTGGTAAATAGGACTTTTATTTCAATATGAATAATATACTAGATTTTAATTTAACTGGTGAGCCGAAAGGGGTACTTTACTTGAAGGTTACAAAAAACTTACATAAAAAATTATATTAAAATTAAATACAGAGAACATATGGTTCCGTAATAAAGGTTACAAACACGATTTTTTGTCTACTCTAATTAAAACTTTTGATTATTTGTTTTGAGTGTTAATATTGAGTGTAAAATAATTGTTTTCCTCCCCATTTGTGAGCTGAACAAGTCTGCTGCAGAAGAATAAGATATAAGTTAAGTGGGTTCTTCCGCTCAATATGTCGATACCGTCGATTTCCAATGCTTTATCTAGTGAGTGACATTGACAGTTCTAATATTGTCATGGAACACGGAAAAATCTCTTGGGAACTTGTTACCTACTGAAAGAAAACGACGTATAATAACGGAATGAGATCTCCTCACAAGAAATTGTGTGTGTGTGTACACAATGGATGTCTCCTAGTGTCGTTTTTGAGATTCTGCAATCTTTTGAAGCTTGTAATAAAATTCTGGATCACTTTTTGAGCCACCTTTTTCTAGTTTAATAGGCGTACAACGAAGTCATGGGGTGTCCACATCAGCTATTTTATTACTATTATCTGATCCTTTATGGATAATAACTATTTTATAAACCTTTAATGGCTTTGGAAATAGACCTCTTTCGAAGCATTTCTTATATTTTTCGAAAATGGATTTCAGAAGACTAGTAAACAAATAATTTTAAATTTTAGATGTTATGTGTCTTTTAATGGGTGAAATGTGTATTTAAGGCTCGATAATATATGTTAAACACGAGTTCATAGTTACTAGCTCCAATCCTGGGACATAGAAATCTATATCCTTAAGATAGGTTTCATTTATTTTAGAGTTCTAATTTGTTTATGTTTAAACAATTCAAAATAAAAAAAAAAACATTTGTAATAAATGACCTTAAATAACCTTTTGTTGAACATTGTTTGCGAAATGACCTCCTGATAGGGAACGAATACATTAACTGTATCGCGAATACATTCCATCGATATATTCTATGATACGCAATGGCGTTCTACATTCTACATTCTATCAGCCAAATGACAATTTACAACTCGGGAAGTTATCGGTCGTAAATCTCAAATCGTTAGTAGGAGGGTTGATATGTGATATTCCGACATCTCTTCCAAAGCGACCATTGACTATATTTACGAGGAGGCGGTATTAAAGGTTTTGTTATTGATGTAAAAAAAAAAGAAAAGAAAAAAACATATATGTATACACCCATACATACTTAATGATAATCATCAAATAACTCATAAATGATTAAAATATTTAGTATATCTTTAGTACAATATTCAAAATTGTATTTATTTGAAACTATGACGGTTTTACTTTTTACACTGTTCTGTATCAAAATCCTCCCTTCAACTGAAGTGTTTTTTTTTTGTTTTGAGGTATGCTGAACACGAATCCAAAGGCAGACAATATCTATCAGGCACCATTTTATGTCAAATTTGTGTTTTGGTGTAAAAAAAAATGAGGTGTTTTTCAACATTTTGAGCATCTTTTATCTTTGAAAACTTCAATGAATAATGAAAAAATCTATTTCATTTTGAAGCTATTACAATGTATTACAACATGAAAAAATTGCGAGAACTCAAGGCTTCATTTAAGAATTTGTTTGGCCTTCAGTCAGAAATATTATGCTGGGACCCAGTTTATACCTGCCTCTTACGTTCAATGACGGTGTCGTCCGATTAGTCAGCAGTAGTGTTAGCAGGCCGATTTGTCGAACAGAGGAGAAAAGAAAGGAATATTGTTTCTCTCCTGGAGGGCTTTCCCATGTAATTTTTGGACAGCAAAAGACCTATAAATAACAAAGATATTGTTGATGAATTGCTTTTATCATATAAGGCCATTGATTGCAACTTGTCATTAAAAATTAATTTTTTGCACTCCCATTTGAATTTTTCCCCTCCCAACTTGGCAGCAGTTTCAGATAAACAAGAGACCGGTTTCATCAAAAGATTGCCCTAATGGAGAAAGGTTATAGCGGTAAATGCATTGAGAAGATGCTTCCTGATTACTGTTGGACACTATGAGAGGAGACAGCTGGTGAAGACTATACAAGGAAAAAAATATACATATTGACTAGGCATAAAGTTATATTACGTTCAGGATTAAATATTTTATTATTTTATATATTATTATTATTCACAAGAAAATTAAATAAATAAATGAATTAGAAAAAAGAAACATGCTATTTCAGTTGTTTTTTTTAAACCCTCCGTTTTCTCAAAAATGGTGCCTGATAAAACTTTTTGGTCTTCAGATTCGAACTCAGCATACATAAAAATATAAAAATCAGGAAAAATTTCTCAAGAGAGCGAAAAACAAATTTTCTTTGCACAACAGTGTTATTATTTTCCAATCGTTACTAAGTAAATAAGGTGTTGTATTAATATCAAAATTCTATTCGTTTCTTAGTCCCCTGAGTTCAAAAGGCGTATTTTGATAATATCAAAGTGACCTAAAACTAAAATATTATGTCTGTTTGTGTTTTTTTTAGCACCAAATCGAGCACCCTGTGCGTGATAGAAGCTACACAATAGCCGAAAAACGTTTATTACGGCTTGGAAGAAAAGTGCCACATAGCGGAAAATTTTCTTTCTTTTTTGTTTTTGCTCGGAGCACTTTTAATGAAGTATATTTCTTTCAGAAGAAATGCCAGATTTTTAGTTCCAATATTTAACATAACAACAATTTATTTTTGTTTTTTAAGAAAAGCTGTCACTATTTAATTAACTATTTCATATTTAAATGATAAAAAATGAAGATTAACTTTCTTTTTTAAACGAATAAGGTAAGTAGTATTGGCTAACAAAATTTCTGACTTGATGTTTTATCAGTGAGTCAGAGACAGCGATAAACCAAAATAGGCAAATTTCAAACGCTGCTTTTGTAAAATATAACTTTTTCGTACTGTGGCAATTTTCTTTAAAGCTAGCAATATTTGTTTCTACTTCTTGATTGTATTGGCATTGTATTCAGTCAATATTAATTTATTTCGAAATATATTACCAAGAGTACTGTTATAAAAATTTTGACTTTTATTGGAGGAGGGATGTGAGAGATACTATATAATTCTCTCTCTCTCTATATATATATATATATATTATATATATATATATATATATATATATATATATATATATATATGTGTGTGTATAAAGATACTATATAATTCTATTATAAAGAACCCCCGTGACCCTGACAGCCCCTCTCCTCCTCTTCCCAAAAAACAAAACATTTTTGCTTGGAATATATTTACTATTGTATCCTTTCACAATAGCAGGACGCCTTGAACTATTCATTGTACTATTTCCCTAATGTGTCATTTGACGGTGAAAGGATGCAATAGTTAGATATTAAGGGAGTATGTGTGAAATGTCCTGATGATGGAAAAAATATTGTGAAACGTCGAAAAAAAAAATTGATATATGAAGAGATATTATTCTCAATGTTGTTGTTGTTTTGTTTTTTTCTATGTTCATATCTTGGGTTATTTTCTTTTGGAAAACGTTTAAATGAACAATTCAACTAAACTAATTTTTTTTTTTTTTTTTTTTTTTATGGATGATCCTTGCAATCCGATTATACAGACACAAAATGCATCTTAAATGCACGTAGAAATGCAAAACAAGGAAATACATATATTATATTGATCCTATGTGGCGAAGAGAAGATTTTAGGAAGTGAGGACGATTCAATTACAGGTGTGCTGAGAGGCTGGGAGGTGTTTGTCATTCGCAGGTGATAGCTGAGGCAATTAGCAACCCGTGCGGCTGACTTACCGTTACGAAGTTGTACCAACCATCTTTGGTTAAGTCCTTCGTTCCCCTCCCCTCTTGGTCTTAATACTAACTTTTCTTCTTCATTAGTTAGGGATTGAGTTAGAGCAAGACCGTTTCAGACTTCTTTTATTAGTTGAAACAAAAAAAATATTAGTAGAGAGGTTTTGCACAATCAGTTGCTTAGAAAGATATAAAGATTCAAAATATTCCGTAAAATTTGTAACAGTTCTAACATAAATTAAATTTTCCAAAATTCTTCAATATGATTAGCAGAAAAATAAGAAAATAATTTAAAGTGAGCGAAGGTGCTGATTATGAAAAAAACTATCGATTTCAAGATCTCGAAGGTATTTATTTATTTTAAAATTTTGGATTTTCCTGATATTGAGGTTATTATAGGTGCTGATTATTAGAAAACTATCGATTTTAATATCGCACTCAGAAATAAGAATTTATTTTAATATTTCGGATTTTCTTGGTATTGAGGGACATAAAAAGTTTATCGAAAGTGCTGATTATGGAAAAACTATCGATTTTAAATTCGCGTGCTTACATATAGATTTATTTTAACATTTCAGATATACTGAATATCGAGGTCCGTTATTGGTGTTTCGGAGGTGAAATTTCGTCGATGTAGTGAGGGTGTGGTAGTTAGCTTATAACCA
Organism: Rhaphigaster nebulosa; assembly: GCA_948150685.1. NCBI lineage: Eukaryota > Metazoa > Arthropoda > Insecta > Hemiptera > Pentatomidae > Rhaphigaster > Rhaphigaster nebulosa. The sequence goes on from OX411308.1 coordinate 170,412,983, forward strand.
ATAGAATTTTCTAGCCATTCTATTAATTATTAATTATACAGAATTCTTAGCTTCGGAGATCGGTTATCAGATATTATTCAATAACCTTATTTCGCTTATTTAATAGCGGGTTTTCAATCGCTGGTAGTTTAATTGTTGTTTTAATACGTACATTTTTATAATTAATTATTCAACTTTAATTAGAGAATCATTATTTTTAAAACATTGATTTTTTTTTAATTTCCATTTATTTGACTTCGCTTCCGCTGCTAGAGCCATTTGTGACGTCAGTTCATCTTAAATTGGCTTTTGGATAGTTTATTGTTTTTTACGATTCCTTTATTTACTTTTTGTGAAAGAGAACCTTCTATTTTCATGGTTAGTATTTCTGTCTGATATTTTTTACATTCGAATAAATATTGTACTGTTGGCGGTGTGTTGTCAAAAAAAATTGGCATGCTGGTTGATGCAGTCCACCTAACCACCTAGCCATGCAGTCCACCTGACTCCACCTAAGTCAGGTGGAGATAAATCAGCTTTGTGTGTCCAATTCTTAGCCTGTTTCTTATACAGCATTCTTTCTGTGTTGTAGCTTTTGGAGGCAGCCAGGCATAATTCTTATTCTTTGATTTGCCGGAGGTGGATTAGCGGAAGACTTTAACACTCTTAATCCCAATTTTCTCGACCTCACTTGCAATAACTTTTGGGACAGCATTGTGGATCTTAACGAGGGGTAGCCACAGCTTTTTTCTTCTGCTTTTACTCCTTCTCTGACTCTTTTGTTGCAGCTTATGGCTATATTCGAAGGGTGATTTTTTTAATTATTTTGTCTTGGGGTCATGATTGACCGAATTCTGAAGCATAAATTAGAAGAGGAGTTTATTGCTCCGGAGGAACAGTTTGGTTTCACTGCAGCCAGGTTTTTTACGGACAGCATATTTGCCTTAAGGCAACTCAGAGAAAAACGAATAGAGAAAGGAAGAGCTGTACACATACCTTTTATAGACCTAGAACAGGCCTATGACAGTGTACCAAGACGTAAGATGTGGGAATCTCTTAAGAGTGCGGGTATTAGCGATGCCTTAATAAATGCAGTGAGGTGTCTGTACAGTGAGGACGAGTACAGTGTTAAGCTCGACTCTCGCTTGGCTGATCATTTTTATGCGCCTAAGGTTCTTAAGCAGAGATCCAGTATGCCCCCAAGCCTATTTAAAATATATGTGCAACAAGCAGTAAATAAGTGGAGTGCGCGTTGGCATAGACATCAACGGACGTATTCTATTCTCGCTTTTCTTTGCCAACGACCAAGCAGTGGTCGCATATAGCAGACATGGCCTGCAAGAAGTGCTGAAAGCCCTGAAAAATTATACAGCCTGTGGGGTCTACAAATAAATTTTGATAAGACCGAATACCTGGCAGTAAACTGCAAAGAGGCCGCTGATCAATCAGATTTACGGGAAGATTGCACCCTGTTCTTTGGAACACAGTTTTCTCAACTGGCAACAAAAGGCGGATTTTTAGAAGTATTTTAGAACCTTCCCTCAGCTACGCCGCAGGGATCTGGACACAACCCAGGACTCTATTCCAAATTACCAGCCTGCATAGTCAGGAACGAGGAGATTAGGGGTAGGCTAAGGGGTGACGGAAGGAGTTTCGGAGAGGATTGGAAGTAACAGGCTACGATGGTATGGGCACTGCCAGCGGAGGCAAGAACGAAGGTGGCCGAAGATACTTCTGCTATAGGAACAGCCAGGAAGACCCCGAACCAGCTGGAAGGACTGCGTGGAGGAGGAGATGGCCGGCAGGGGGCTTGATGAGGGGGACTGATGGGATTCCCCCGATAGACGCCCTGATGTAACCGGGTAGCCCATTGAGGTACAAGACCTGCAAAAGTAAAGTAAAAGTAAGGGCCATGTTCATAGCCTGAAACTTTTGTAAAAATTGGGGAATTGTTGTTACTTTGATTCAGTTAAAAAAAAAAAAGAAAAAGAATTAATAATATAATATAATATATTATAATATTATAATATATTAAAAATATAATATTTTTAATTATTAGGAGTATTCAATATTTTTCTGAACTATATTTTATACCACTTATTTTTCATGGCGGATATTTTATTTAGATTAAAACATTTCCTGCAATAATATTAATTGATTCAGTTTAGTCTTTATATTTCTTCTAAAAGTTACATGGGATCTCACGTTTCTAAGACGTGTGTTCCAACCAGGAAAACTCTGAGCTGTACTTCTTAGTTGTTGCATTACCGTGGTTTGGAGGTGAAGTTGTAAACCAACTCCGACCCAGGTATCCCTTACACTTTTAGTTTGAGATATGCCCGGATCAAGACTCATTATTTCATTCTCAGGAAATTTCAAAAGGGCTCTAAGGCAATGCGAGTGTGTGGAAGGGCGTATTAAAGTTGGACCTTCGTATCAGTTCTTAGTTAAGAGTTTTCGACAACTTTCCCTACATCAGCAGCCAAGTCAGTTTTCATATCTTGGCAAAAACCGACATTTCCTTGAAATAGCTTGGATTTCCTTATTTGAATGTTTTCCCCTTTCTCCTTATATAATATAATATGTGTATATATCAGATTTTTTTAAGGTTTGTTTAAATTTTGTTTGTGTTCTTTCGTTATTAATCATATTCCTAATTTTATATATATATATATATATATATATATATATATATATATATATATATATATATATATATATATATATATATAGTAATTATTCTGTTTATTCGAAAGAAGAATGCTGCAATAAGAAAACGTGGAATTTTACAGAAAAAGCGTTTGAAGGTTTTCTATCAAGTTATACCTTTTTCTTATCAGCTCTTCCCATAAGTAATGTCGGTTTTTAAAATTCTGTCTATTTTTGTTGATATTATTAATCTCTCCTTTACAATTAAATTGTATTTACATGTTTTGTTTATTATATATAGCATTACTTACTCTTCTATTTATCATGTTTTTGTTGGAGAAAGTTAGTCAGTTTGTACTGAAATTTAAATTAAAATGAATCTCCCCAAAAACCACTTATGCCATGTTATGCTTCGGGAATTCGACAAAGGAGAAAATACTGCGTCAACATATTGGAAACTTGCAGAAATATATGGAGAAAACGTCATTAGTGAACAGAAAGTGCAGAGATGGTTTTAAAAGCTTCGAAAAACAGCAAAATTGAAGACGAGTCTCGTTCAGGTCGACCAATAGAGCTAGACGACGAACTCCTGCAGTCTAGTGTTGAAGAAAATCCCGTTGTAACAGTTGAAGAATTAGAAGGAAAACTTGGATCGACGCATTCTGCTGCCCATCGTCATTTGCCATCAGATAAATTTTAATTGAAATTTCAGCACAGACTAACTTTCTCCAACCAAAACATGATAAACAGAAGAGTACGTAATGCTATAATAAACAAAATATGTAAACATAATTCAATTGTAAATGATGGATTAGTAATATCGACATAGACAGATTTTTAAAAACCAACATTACTCATGGGATGACCTGATATTATTAGTTTTAGATTGAAGGATGGGAAACGCTTCCTCGATCTCACCACGACCTGGTTGGATTTTTCGTTCGATTCTCCTCTGTTCTTGTGGAGATCCAATAGGAATCGTATGGCATTCTGGATGCACATTCTTAGGAATATATTTAGGAAAATCTACAGATTTCACATTCACACTGAATGTACTCTGTATGTTCCGCAGTCATGACCAAATGTGGTTTTCGATATTCTTTAAATTTGATATGAATATTCCTTGAAGGCCTCCGTTCCATTTTTTTAAACACATCTTTCTCCCAGGATAAGGCCGAAATGGACATGAAAATTCGGGAGGGTATAAAACTACAAAGAAAAAGCAAGGGGGAAAGAAAAAGCTGGCAAAGGACACCTTGAAAAAGTAACGCCCACGGACTTGCCGAGGAAACATTTTGTAGCTAATATCAGAAGCCTCTCAGAGCACGATTATCTTGACAGAATTGGAATAAAGCCCACGCCAAATTGCTCACTTTGCACAGATTGGTTATATTGGTTATACGCAGACCACCTCATGCACTGACGTGTCTTAAAAAATTCCAAACTTCTTTCGCCAACGCAGAAGAATGGCGAAGAATATCACAGGTTGTGCTGCCAGGAGGGAAATTGAAAAATATTCCATCTAATCCGGCGTAAGAAAAAAAAAATTCTTTTATACGTATTGACACCTATGCTGAAGAAAACAAAATCAGTTAGTTACAATAATTGTGAGGAGATTCAATTATTTTCTCTATATGGGTTCTTTTATTATTTTTTAATTGTATTTGATTTATTTAGCTTAAGTCCAGTCTCGTCCTTGAAAAGGACTGAGGCGAAAAACTTTTATGCCAAGTCACATTCAGCAGATCTGTGTTATGATTGGAATAGACGGTTGCAAAATAAAATTAAAATCCCTAAATTGGTTCGCTTTTCACTCAATTACTAATAGTTATAAAACTAAGAATTTTCATTGCGGTAAATATTGAAACTAAAAATTGTTCCTCATTTCATATTTTTCCTCAAAGAAATATGCAATGGAAGTTTTCTAAGAAAAAAAAAAAAGAAAAATTAATAAAATCCTATGGTGGGACTCTTCGTCTGCTGATAACTGAGTACATTATATAATATATAATCCATACTGAGTATATTTTGTAATGTCTTGAAGTTATGCAATATCTCTAATTTTTTAGTCAGTTGATATGAGATGCGCTATCTATGTTCTGCATTTATTTTATCTTATCTTTATCTGTTTTGATAATTCCTGAATTGGTAAAATGTCGATTGATTGGTTAGTTATTTACTGATAGTGAGACTTGAGGGTTTGATTTTGAATGTCTCAACAATACCCTGACGTAGTTGACGTCCGGATGATTAATTGAAAAGTAGTTTCAAATAGTATACATTCTAAAAACACAAAAATTAAAAAATAACCAATTTAAAATACAGTTTGGTATTATTATACGTATTAAATTAAATTTAATATAAATTAGTATAATAAAATATTTATTAATTATGAATTTAATTAAGGCAAGAGATCAAATACATGTTGGTACTCACCAAGGTTTAAGTAAATTATATCAAACATAAAAGTTTATATTGGTTCGTTCTCGCACTGAACCAGTAATGGAAATGACTATAATGAAAGAAAGGTGAGGTGTTTGTTCGATTTATGGAAAAGGATCGGGGTTTCCTCGGTAATTCCGGTGAGTAATTGTTTTTTCTGTTATGGATGGGAATAAATTATAGAATGGGCAAATAATTTATCAATCCATAATACCCTTACAATTGATATATTTTTTAAGCAAAAATTAATTAACTTTTTATTTTTTGAACCCATTGCATACAAAATTAAATTGTATATGTTTTATAAACATTATGCTCTTCAGATGTTTGACAAGCATGAGCGATTGGCCATGTATTTTTTACACATTTGGCCAGTGTTCGCTGTTGTCGAATTTCATTTATCACTCTAGGACCGTAATTAGATTGGCCAGTGTATTAGCAGATGATGGATTGCTTTCTGATGAGACGGGATTTGATTATCTGTTTCCATTTGCTGTCCAAACTCTCTAACATCATATTAACTTAGGTAATTAACAACATTAATTGGTATTGCCAATTAATAAAAATATCTATTTGGATACCGCATGGCTTCTTTGTACGCCTATTAAGCCATATATCGGCGGCTCAAAAATTGATCCTGAATTTGGTTACTAGTTTCCGAATATAGCAATATCTCAAAAATGACATTCGGGCTCGCGACATCTATTGGCGTCCATCTATTGAGATACACACACACACACACACACACACACACACACACACACACACACACACACATACACACACACATCCAGACACAATTTACAAACGGTTAGTACGTACCTTGAAACGTGCTTATTCATCAAAATCTCGATTTTTGTATTTTTAGCACGGTTCGTATTCCTCCCTTCTAAGAAGGCGGGAGGAAAAAAAAACAGATAAGGTACCACTTCCAGCGGCTATTTTAATCAAAATCTAGTATTTATTTATATTAATACAAAATTATTATATACCGAATTTGAGATGTTTTGCACTGTATTTTAAAGTAATTTTTGATGAAAGTTTATTATGACCTTCAAGTAAAGTACCACTTCCGGTAATCATGCAGCAACCAAAAAGGGAAGTTCACAACCAGATTTTACAATAATCCTAAATAAAAAGTTTTAACTTTTGCACGGCTAACCATTTTTGAGTTATGCAAGATACATACGTACTTATCTCGCTTAACTCAAAAACGGTTAGCCGTGGAAAGTTAAAATTTTGTATTTAGGATTATGATATGATCTAGTTGTGAACCTCTCTTTTTGATTACTGTATGATTACGGGAAGTGGTGCTTCACTTGAAGATCATTACTGTTTTTCATCAAAAATTGTATTAAAATATTATGAAAAACTTTTCAAATTTAGTATTTAAGACTTGCATACTAATATAAACAACCTAATAAATTTGGGTAAACATTGGCAAACAGAAAGTTGTACTTTACTTGATGGTCATATTAGACATTTATCAAAAATTGTATTAAAATATAATGTAAAACATCTCAATTTTGGTAAACTAGACTTTTATATCAATATAAGTATTATAATAGATTTTGGTTGGAATTGAAGATTCGAAAGGGGTACTTTACTTAAAGGTCGTAAGAAACTTACATCAAAAGATATATCGACATTTATTACAGATATCATATGTTTTGGTGATCAATGTTATAAACGCGATTTTTTTTCCACCCTAATTAAACAATTTTATTACCTGTTTCAGTGATAAAATTGAGTATAAAATACTTGTTTTTTTCCCCATTTGTGAGCTGAACAAGTCTGTAGTAGGAGAATAAGATATAAGTTAAGCGGTTTCTTCCCCTGAAAGTGTTAAAACCATCGATTTCAAATGCTTTATCTAGTGACATAGACAGTTCTAATGTTGCCAAGGAATACGAAGAAATATCTTGGGGACTTGTTACCAAACGAAAGAAAACGACATATAATAACGGAATAAGACCTCAAGAAACAAGAGTATGTTTGTGTGTGTGTCAATAGACGGAGGTCGCGATGTCGAGTGTCGTTTTTGAGTTACTACTATGTTCGGAGACTAGTAACCAAATTCAGGGTCACTTTTTGAGCCACCGATTTATAGTTTATAGGCGTACAAGGAAGTCATGGGGTGTCCACATTAGATATATTTTATTTGGATACAAAAATGTAATTAGAATTGTATGAGTAACAGATATGATACATTACATTAGTATTATATTAGTTATTTACAAAATAAAAATGGACGTGGCCAGATTTCAAACCAACGTGAGGATGTGGCCGTCTTTGTAACAGATATCTGCAGATATGAAACTATGATGAGTAATTCCTTAAGGTTAGTTTCAAAAAGATAATACACTAAATAAAAACATATTAATAACAACTACTATCTTTCATTTTTTTTTACTTACTGTGAATTTTAATGTAGGTAATAAATAAAACTTTTATTATTTCAATTATTTCACCAAAACAGCTGAACAGTAAATAACCAATGAAAGGTATAGCGAAACTTATTAGGGATTGATAAATTATTTGTAACTTCTATAAATTTGTTTTTATTGAAAACTAGTTTAAAATGTTGGACATTTATCGTGAGTTCTAAAAACAGTTTGGCAGTATTGAATTTATAACATGATTATATTTTATCTCTTAATTATGCACGAGTTTTCTACAATTTCCACAAATATTTGATGATGAACTATTCCATTCCATGAAATATTGAGCTGCATATTGAAATAGGTGCTTGCTAATGCAGTTCTTATTTTTTAGAATTATTTTTTGCGGTTTCTCTTGAAATTAAAGCCTAGTTTTCAGGGCGATAGTTTTCTGTCGTGATCGTACCGTCACAATAGTGAGATAGTGTGGCAATGTGGCAATGTCCTTCTCTACACGCTGGCAATAAAGCTCGTGACCGTTGGAAAATGGTGAACATAGAACAGTTGACTGAATACTTGCAATTTGTATATCACCATAAAATATAAATTATATGTTGTTTATTCCTTCTCCAAGAATTGAATAACGTCAAACCGTTGGATATAATCAATTTCAAGTTTAGAAATAATCGAAAAGTACAATTGATAAGTAGGCAAGGCTTAGGTTAATACGCAGATGTGTTGCGACAGTTCACTGTCAAGGAGTATACATCGTCGCTTCAGAAAAGGATTATGTTATTACCAAATTTTTTTTCTGTTGTTTGTTTTACTGTTAAGATAGTTGAGACTACTGCGGATTTGTGCTGAATTAGCCTATCTCTTATCTATAATTCTTAACTCTGTCCTATCACAGTTTTTTTTATTAACTTATTCTCATGATACAGTTGTATTATTAATTGTTTCTGCTAAGTTTAAGGATATATATTTTTTAATACATTATTGTAAACAATATTATTTGTTTAAATGCAAAAATATTAAAAATAAGTTTAGGGCTAAGCTAGAAAGTCAAAAATTTGGTTTATGCATCCATGTCATGAAACGCCATAATAAAAAGTAAAAAAAAACCTCGGGTCTTTTTACTTTCTTGTACGCAGTAAAGGAAGTATTGTAGTCGCGAAAATTTTCGATTTTCATATTTCAACGGAAATATCCATTTTGACCATCCCTGAAGCCATTTTGACTAGTTTCGTTGTGACAAAAAGAAACTTGTATTTTCTCTCATCATGTGTTAATTCATATGATGAAAGAAAATACAAGGATTTGTTCTTTTTGTTTTGACTTATTATTGAATCATTAGTGTAAAATATCAAACTAGTCTAGTTTGGATACGAGTTATTTCCATTTCAATATTAAATATTCAAAGTGTGAATTTTTTCGTGCTATAGTCGCTCTTTGACCCACTGTGCGACTTAAACTTTCAGTCAAATCTGTCATTCACTATAAATACATCGCATTTCTATCTTCCCCTCAGAATCAACCCAATGTAATCTCTTTCATCCTCCCTTTTAACCGGTGGACTTGATTGATTATGCAAAATTTGAATAAAGATTATTCATGCAAATCGGGGGTAACGTAGTTGGAAATATATTAGTATAAGAATAAGGAATGTATAGAGCACACTACATATCGAATGCATTAATAGCAGTACAAATACTTTTATAATATAAATAAAACCATAATAAATTGAAATAATTTTATATTGAAAAGAAAAAAAAATCATAGCACATTCCGATAAAGCTCTATTGGCTTTCCGGATTGGCTATACTGAAATGGCACCCTTCGTGGTCCCTCGTAAAATTGTTTTTGGGTTCCTATCCAATTGGTTAGAGTGAGCTCAATGGGCAATAGACGCGATATAGGTGCAAAATATTCATATTGATATCGATATGAATACAGTTTATCAATAACAATTTAAGTTTTACTCTCTCTCTCTTAAAGTAATCTCTGTAGCGTGCCCTAAAATTATCTTGAATATTCAAGGGACCGTTACCTTTCATATGCGATAAATTTCAAGGAGGGGCAGAAATGACTGACACATTTTGAAGGGCTGTAAAAAGCAAACCAATGCCACTAGAAAAAATAGTGGTTTAAAAATTGTAAATTGAAAATAGTTTTTTTTTCGCATCGTCTAAGAATTTCTTGGATACTTTCCTCCTCTCTTTAAATCCACTTTATCATGCCCTCAGGGCCACAGTTGAAATAGATGTATTTTCATTCTTTAATTATTAACGTTTTTTATCCAGTTGAGGCAGGTATTCCACAAGACTGCATATTAGCCTCTACACTAGCTGCCTCTACATTTTCTTCACCACTGATTTTGCCACTATTCCCGCACGAAACCTTCCCCGCAACCTTTTTTGATCCTTAAAATCCTTAAACCTACAAAGGAACCTCTCTCTGATTGAAAATTGCTGCATAATTTGGCGCATCGAAGCAAATTAATCTAAAAGCCAACCATTTGCGACACAATTCTGAAATCTATTTGGGGATCTATTTATTTATTCTTTACCGAGACCTTTTGAGGATCTATTTATTGGAATTCTGGCGATGACCAGAGGTCTTCACTCATTGAGTCTTTACAGAATTCTCCACTCATATCCTGAGTGTCTGTGGTTATAGCGCCCTCACACTTAACTTCCACTCTTTTTTTTTTTTTTAAAGTTACGCTTTGAATGAAAAGCTGTGGGATCTCCAGGATTCCTGCTTTGTCCTCCACAAGTGAGGTGTAAAACTTTAGAGTTCCCTTGGCTTGGTAAATAAAACAACCAATAGGTAACCAAAATTTTTATTTTGTTACTAATACAACCATTGTGCAATGGTTTACGTTTTTTAAAAATTTAAATATCGCATGTAATGGTTTTATATGGCGGAGAAAGAATATTATTATTTGGTGGTTAGAACATGATGATGCAGATAAACTTGCTGGACTTCATCTTAACTCTAGAATACTAAACTTCAAAGAAGGTGTCTTATACAGCCATGCCTTCGTCGTTTCGACTACCAGAGAAAATTATTCATTTTGAGAGTATTAAAGGAGACAATTCGAACGAATAATGATCAACCTAACATTTTTATATTTATATTTAAAAAAAATATATTACTAAATATATTATAAAATACTAAATATATTACAAAATATATTACTTATGAAAATTATTAATAATTTACTTAAGTTGATTTAAATCAACTTGGGTAACTAAACCTTGATACAGATGCATCGTCAGAAAATTTAGTGGAAATGACGGACACATTTTTTACGTGTATTGCTAAACCTTCGAATGAACGATACATATTTTGGTTAGACATAGAAGGGTTATGAACAGAAGGGCACAGTGATCCTTTCTTTGGTGTGCTTCAAAGGTTACTTAGGTCGGGACAACACTGCTAAGGGTTGAGTCTTACAATGTTTCTGATAATGATATTACGAAGAATTTTTGTGACGGCTTTGTCGTTTCGATGAAGCTTTAGTATTTAATGATTAAATTAGCGTCCGTTCTTAGCTATAAATCCGAAATATCTGTTTATTCCCAGGTCTATAGCGCAAATTATGTTCATATTGTTATATCCAGTAGATACTAAAACATTATTAATCATATGTGTCGAGCATATGTGTATATATAAACCTATAATTATTAATAGAACTGTCCCAGCGGCGAGCGCACACCTGCATCTCCTACCAGTTGAGGTCACGGATCACTTGCAACGTAATCCAAATGGGGTTTTCTCATCGCCCGACATGGGCTAAGTGCTACACCATTTATGTGACACGGCTAGCGAACGGATTTCCAGTCTACCGGATCTATCTACCGGCTTAGCTAGGTCATACTCACGGAATTGTGGTAGATTTCACTAATCCACATCGCATTCGTCCATTTATTTGTCATTGTACCTATGAGCCTTTCTGGTGAGCGATTGGCCCACTAAATGTATACGGATTAATTTAAATCTGGTCCTAAAAAAAAGCATTCTAGAATCAACTACAGGTGTATAGAACTATTATTAAACATTTTGGTATGGTTTTATATAAACTGTAGCTAATGCCTACATTGTTAGCTCTGTAAAAAAAAAAAAAAAAAAAAAAAAAAAAAAAAACTTTATTATATGTAGTAAAAAGAAATAGAAAATATTTATTTAAGATTGCGCAAATCAACAGAATCTGAATCCCTTCACTCTGACAGACGCAACAAGCACATCTTGAGCTGTGCTCCCCCTATATTAGGCTGAGAGGCGGATAGTGGGCTGGATTTTGTGTTGAGTTAAAACATGGTATTGACCCAGGAAGTAATAGTTATTAAATAGGGTTTATAACCCAGGAAGTTATTGTTATGCTTCCTGTTTATCAGTTAAAACAAGTTTTATTTCCTTAATCATCCCTTCTCCTATTGTATGCCACTTCCCTACGCCATTGTATGTGTAAAAGCCTATCTGAAATGGACAGACCAATCAGTATTACAATGCAGTATTAGAATGTAAGGTAGAATAAGAAATTGTGAGACACTCTCTCTCAGCTGTAAGTCTAGTTATATTATCTTTAGTAGAGCCTATCTGTAGTTAACACTCAGTAGCTCATTATTTATATTATTTAACTTGTAAATCTATGTTTAATAAAGTAATTTCTAAGGCTTATACTCATCGACTTTGTTAGTTGGCACTCGAACAGGACAGCATCCACCTACATCTCATCTGTAGCTCTGATCGCTGTTTCAGAAGAACTTTGAAGGACTTGCAAATTCTCCATTGCTCTCAGGTTTTATTTGCAAGTCACCCCACTTATCTAAGGTACCCTCGCTTCAAGTTCTACACTCTGGACATACCCACTGACAACAAGTACCCGGCAGAAGAAGTCGATAACTGCACAGCACCCATCTACATCACCTGTAGCTCTGATCGCTGTTCAGATGAACTTTGGAGGACTTGCAAATTCTCCACTGCTCTCAGGTTTTATTTGCAAGTCGGCTCACTTATCTAAGGTACCCTCGCTTCAAGTTCTACACTTCGAACAGACCCACTGACCTGTCAGGTATGGACATCTCAGGTATTTCTCTACATCTCTGCTGGATCCACTCACCTCAGGTGTCCAGAAGAAAATATCAAATCGATAAGTCGTAAGTTAAAGACTTTACTTTATTTTTTAGTTGTAAGAATTACATTTTTGTTTATTTTAAATTCTGGTAAACCAAATATTAAGGTTTAATATAAAAAGTAAGGAAACAAAATGATAATTGAATTATTTAAGAATTTAATGAGTTGAAAAGTAAATAAATTGCTAAATAATATCATAAAAGATTTAATTAGAAAGTAATTTGAATAATTTATTATTAAAGAGTTAATGTTTTTGAAATGAAGGTTTGCTAAATGAAACATTTATTGTGATTTATAATTCATTGTGAGTGAATTATAATTTAAATCGTGATAAGATTTATTAGAATTGAAGTAATTTAAAGTTGTTGATTTATGTAAATTGCTATATGATATCGTAAAAGATTTAAAGTTTTGAAAAAGCAAGTAATTTGCTATAGAATTAAGAATTAAGAATTAATTAATAAGTAAGCGAATAAGTAATTGTAATATTGCAATATAATTTCCAATATAATTTATAAATAATTAATTAAATAGTAATTAGAAATATAGCATCCTTAATGATGGATGAAAATAAGTATTGTCTGAAGGAGGAAATAGAAAATGTTTCTATTTTTAAACTCCCAAAACAGTAAATATTTTGTTGAATCTTAAACAATAAATAAGCGAAGTGACAAAAGGTCAAACGCATTAGATAATAATAATAATTTTTAAAATAATTTTAGTCAAGATAAGCAAACAAATTTTAAAAGGCACCATAATAATTATAATCAAAATTTTAATTCTAACTTTAATCAAAATTATAAACAACCTCAAGGAACTTATCCGCGAGAAAATATTCGACAATATAATCGTGAATGGTCCCCGAGGGAACAAAATATTTTTTTCAATAATAGGTCAAATAACAATTATAGACCAAAACAACAATACAGAGCTTTTAATAGACTTAATGGGCAAACAATATTTATGCAGTCTCTAAATTCTCAACAAAAATTAAATTGAAACTTCTAATTTAAGCACAACGTCTAAGCATTAAACTGATAAATCTAAATCATTTAATGAAAACTATATATATATATATATATATATATATATATATATATATATATATATATATATATATATATATATATATATAAAACAAAACAATTACTTACAGTTCGGAAGAAAGAATTCACGGTTGAACCATAAATCACTGTTAAAAGGATAACGAATTAAAATCTCAGTAGGAATCTGCATACAATGTTTATGCTTAACTCAGCATTCCGAATGACTCTATGTTCTAGTTTCATAATTAAGTCAGCAGAAATAAAACGAGAACCCGACTGAAAACACTTCTTTCAAATCAAATTGATAACGATTTACTGTATATTACTAACCTTTTCCAACGCAACTTTTCAGATAATAAACAAAAACAACAATTTTAAACTTTCTCATAAGAATCAAAATTCACCATCCTCATTTGGATATTACTCAATTTAACCATTCAATTGATTGAAAAAACATGTTGTTTAGTAAAAAAAAACTACTTACTGTTGCATCAATATATCGTTAATGATGTCCTATTTAAATTTTTATTTTAAAGATTTACCAAAAGTAAGGCTAGATAAATCTATTCATTGTTAACAATTATTAGTTAGTAAAATGTTTAAATAGTTCAAGAAAAAATGGATAAATGTTAAATTTGAACTAAATATAAAAGATTAGATCTAACTCACATATATATAATTATTGTTTCTGAAAAATGTTTAAGTGTTATATATCCTTATAATAAAATTATTATTTTTTAGATTATTATTATTTTTATTAAAAACAATAGGTATAAAAATTATAAATTTATGTTATTATAATAATGTGTTTTTATTTTTGTAATTAGAGTTAAGTGTAATTAAATCATTTACCTGTTAGTTAAAAATAATTATTAATTATATAAAAAGAATTGGACATAACATTTTCTCATAAAATAAAACTTGAAATAAGTTAATATGTATAGTGGATTTAGTAATTAATAACCTATATATTTTTCAAGTAGATTTAAATGCATAGTTATTTTTTTATGTATACTCATTACCATTTGTAATTATATTTTATTGCAGTCTAGAATATGGAAACAATTTTGACTAAAACTTTGAAAATAAGATGTGGTGTATTAGTCAGTTTCGTAATAATATAAAGATAGGTTTTTTATACTAAAAATCCCATTCCTAATGAACCTACACTATCCACAGTACTTGTATATCCTGCATAATTTGATCCAAGGACTACTTCCTACCTAAATACCTACATAATACTTAAAAAAAAAAAGCTGACTCTAATTCGCTTTTTTTTTCATAATGAAGGGAGGAGTTAACACTCCTCCTAATTACATTGACCCTGGAATTATTAGTTATTAAATAGGGTTTATAACCCAGGAAGTTATTGTTATGCTTCCTGGTTATCAGCGTTAAAACAAGTTTTATTTCCTTAATCATCCCTTCTCCTATTGTAATGTATAAAAGCCTATCTGAAATGGACAGATCAATCAGTATTAGAATCTAAGGTAGTATAAGAAATTGTGAGACACTCTCTCTTAGTTTTAAGTATAGTTATAATATCTTTAGTAGAGCTTATCTGTAGTTAACACTCAGAAGCTCAATATTTATATTATGTAACCTGTACATCTATGTTTAATAAAGAAATTTCTAAGGCTTACACTCATCGACTTTGTTAATTGTTGGAGGGGGATGATGTGCTATGATTGCGATGTGAGCACACAAAACTCTTGAGCCAACCAGTTCAGCGCCTTATCTGAGAGATCCTTCGAGCGTCCAACTTGTTGTGGTTTGAATCTTTTGAAAGATGCTCCGAATACTATTAAATTGCTAAATAAGAAATCAGGTTCGGCGTTATGAGTTTATTGAAGCTAACGGAAGTTATTTTGAATAAAAATAATCGTTGTTATTCTTTAACCCTCCCTCTCCTGGGGGCTAGCCGTATTTCAGACGGCATACAAATTTTGCTCTGTTAAACATTTCCAACAATTTTAAATGTTAATAATATAGAACAAATGATTTTTTTGTCAGTAATATAGGATTGTTTATCTATACTCGTAAGCTAAAAAATAAAAAATAAAATAAAAAATTACGTTTATAGAAGGATTTATTTAATAATATATAAAAAATAGGTTAAAAACAAAATAAGCATAATTTATACTAGTTATTAAATTAATTTTGCAGAATCAAAAGAATTATATGTATGTAACGTGTATTACTAATTCCTGCAAAATATATTGATATATTCAAATTTATATATATACACACACACAAACACATCGTCCAATTCCAAAATTGATGGGGGAAGGCTATTTGTTTTACCACCTACATTCACATAAAAAATATATTTTATCAAGAGGTGCATGAGTAATTTAAAAAAATATTAATAATAATATAATATTATTATATATATAATATAATATTATAATAATAATAAATTTAAAATCTGAGAGAAATAACTCCAATTTGTACTTACATTTTGTTGAAAACTTTATTACAACACCAGTCGCTAAGCAGGGAATATCACAAGTTTTCTCTTATATGTACAGTTAAATACAGAACGACTCAAATAAGGTCATTTATACCTCTCTGCTATTGTAAAGGATGAGTTACAGATAGAATAATTTGACCCCAAAAAGAGTATTTTCCTTTTCCTGATTATAACGAAAATGGGTGATTGCTGTCCGGCGAAGGGTTGATTTGCCCCAGAAACTGATATTGGTATGTTTCATCCCCAAAAATGAGATGCCCTTGACTGACATGTATAATAATCTGCCATCATAATATTCCTCTGAGAGTGCTATTTTCCTAAAGGCTAGAATCAGTCCTTAATCTACTTTGGGCTAATTAGTGCATAGTATCGATGTATCTTGACTCGATTAGATCGAGATAACATTCTACTCCTTAATGGACCCTTCTCTTTCATAATTAATAAGTATGTTAACTAATTGTCTTGACCTTGTCAGTTTTAATAGCTGCTTTATTACCTTCCTTGACAAACGGCCATTCTGACCTATTTGTATGTTGTTTGTTTATGGAACGTCCGTAAATTAATCGAAAAAATGAAAAAAGTCATTATTATTTGGTACTTTTATCCTCCGTCCTTTTTACACTTTACGGGTTTACACTTCTCACTACACTTGCGTCTTAAAAAAACGTTTTGTAGTATTTTATTCAAAGATATTTTTATATATCAAAATATTTATTTAATCGCTTAAGACTCTATAATTGTCTTCGCAATTAACATTATCGTACTAAGTGATAAGAACTAGAAATTTGATAGAAATTGAAAAGTATATTGAAAAAAAAAAATTCTAAATTGTAATTTATTTTCACAGTTTTTTGATAGGTATAAACGAATCTATATTTACTTCATTTAAAAAAAAAAAGAAAGTAGAAGTAAAAAAAAGAAGTATTATCACATAATTTCTTTTATTATCTACTAACTGAACTTGTGAAATCATTTCTAAAAAAATAAAATTTAGGTTTCAACATATGTTAAAAATACAAAGTAATTCGAAAAACTGACTCGATAAAGTACATCCCATTTTAACCATTATCAAAAAATATCTATCACTCGTTAACTTGTTAGGAATATTCCAATTATAATATAACTGTAGTTATCTCATTTTTGAGTTATTATAATCATTATTTATGATAATCTCAAATTTACAATCGATTTTCCAAACTAAAAATTTTGATTTATTATTGATTGAATTCTAGTTCCAAGATCAGAAAAGGGAATATTAACTAAAATAAAATACAGTCAAGCCTCTATATTTGGAACATGAAGATTCCTTCAAAAAAATTCGATGTATAGAAAGATTGCAATCTTTCACCTTTGTCAGGCTAAAAACAATTATAGCTATTCTTAGGGCTTAAGAAGTATCAAAGGAAATTTTTAGAGGTTAAGAAAAAGAAAACTTAACGATCAATAGCACTTAGTTGATAAATTATTCAAATCTCATCTGTGATTGAAGATTTTTTACAAATGCACATTTATAACTTAATAAGAACATGGATTAATAATATGCAAACATAGATAAAAATTAATTTATTTTTGTTTTCGCGCAAAATAGCTTCTAATATCTATCTGTGTGTAGTTAATGACGGAAGTCATGTTTAGGAGCCATGCTCAAAACAAGAAAGACAAAGTTAAACTGAATTTAAAATGAAAATTTCACTCTATATTAGAAAAGAGATTCATAGAATTTAGATGCTTCTTCTGAAACAAGATCTTCCGAGAATTTCTACTGCTTTGCAAACAAGTTGATAATTTTTTTCTTATTTAATTATTACTCTCTTTTTGATGAGAATTACATTTTATATTTTTTTAAATTGGAATTTTTGTTGGATATATAGAAATTTTATTCGTTATACAGAATATTTTGTTCTAATAAAAATTCAAGATTCCTAAGAGTTCCTAAAAGTTCGATATGTTTTTGATATATATAGATTTTCGATATATGGAAGTTCGAAATACAGAGGTTCGACTGTAGGAGCAATATCTTTAATAAGATGTTTTTTCTTGTTTTAAAGGCATCGATTAAATACATTATTGATTAGGCCAACTATTTTTAATATTTATTGTATTTGTATATATATATATATATATATATATATATATATATATATATATATATATATATATATATATATATATATATATATATATGTCTGAAAGGAAGCAATTTCATTTCGGAGACTATAAGGGGATATTTTGTTTTGAAAATGGTATAGGTACAAAAGAAAGCTTCCACACAATAAGGGGGAACAAATATAGGATTCATAAATATATATGGAATGGGGAGAGAAATACCTGTATCGAAGGCGATGTCTGAGGCCAAGGGGCATCCGTCACTGTCTGGGCTGTTTTATTCAGGCCACCGTAACGTTCGGCTTCATTCCCCATACAATATGGTCCCATACAATACAACCCTTTCTCGCCCCTACATACAGTGCCTTCTAGTATTATTAATTGCGCGAGTTTATATGGTCCCACGGGTCTGCCATAGCCCTTCTGGGATAAATATATTTTTAGGACTGATGATAGCTCTGAGTACCATTCTTTATATTTTATGTTTCGTATGGTTCTTTCCGATCTATAAATATGCATTTCATCACGAACGCTATTATGAATTTTTTAATACGAAAATTATAGCTAACAATCAAGTAGTTTATATGAGTAGCCCAGTTTCAAACACGGCCAGTTTCCATTATTTCCCAATATGTGTTAAACGTTGATTCCGTCACGTGGTTTCATTCTTTAGTTCTTAGGTATTACCTGAATAATAAGAAAAAAAAAAGTGCTAAAAAATGAAAGACAGTAGTTTTCATCAATAAGTTTTTTTTTTAGTGTATTATCTTTTTGAAACCAATCTTGGTGAATTACGAGATTGTTACAAAAATCCTTATGAATTAGTATAGCTTTATTTCAGATTACATATTTTAAACATTAGTGAATACTACTCTTCAATGTAAAGTCTTCATTGTTTTCAACTACTTTCACCCATCTTTCTGCCAGTAATTGGTTTTGAGGCAAAGAGCTCTTCACATCCAATTTTACGTTCTCGTAATTATCAAAGATCCGATCTTCAAATGAGCCGATAAAAAATGAGCCATTGATCTAAACAAACCACAATCTGAAGGTGCAATATTTGGGCTATACGCAGGATGAGGCAAAACGTTTACTTCTTGCAGTTCCAATAATTTTTCCTTGGTCACACGAGAATGATGTGCAGGGGCATTGTCGTGCTGCAAAATGACTTAGTTCCTGTTGACCAAAGCGGGGTAGTTTGCACTCAAAACTGCATAAACTCTGTCTGGCTGTTCACAGTTAAAGTTCAAGTCCCTACTACGGCCGATAGATCACGAATAGTTGCATGTGGGCCCTGGTTCACACATTCAAGAAGAACGTCATTATCAACCACCGGTGGGCGACCTGATCTGGGTTGTGCGGCAGTATTTCGGTGGATATTTGACACATTTCATCGGCAGCTGCCTTTGCGCTTAAATCTTTTTTCCAGTTATGTCTCAAAAGACCGCGAATCACGATTTTTTTTTCTGATATTGCACGTGCG
The DNA here is from genome assembly GCA_948150685.1 of Rhaphigaster nebulosa. Taxonomy (NCBI): domain Eukaryota; kingdom Metazoa; phylum Arthropoda; class Insecta; order Hemiptera; family Pentatomidae; genus Rhaphigaster; species Rhaphigaster nebulosa. Next base: position 170,432,681 of record OX411308.1, read on the forward strand.
TTTTAAAAATGTAAATGACACCATAAAGCCAACTCAAGTCACAAGGAATTTAAGGACTAGTCAAAGTAAACATTGACATAAATAGTAGGAACAAAAACATTCTTATAGGATAATTAAGAGAATTGGAATTAAGGGTTGTGTTCATGTAGAAGGACTTTTGTAACAACCTAGTACTTTCATGTCTGTAGTTTTTATTAAAAAGAGGGCCATGTCCTCACATTGATTTCAAACTGCGCATGTACATTTTTGTTTTATAAATAACTTACATACTTTTAATGTACTGTGGTTTTTACGTAAGTCATGTAAATTTTTACAAAGTTCATCTAGCCGTATTTGTGTCTGGTCTAATCATATCGTCTCTACCACCTATCGAATATGCAAAAATTGGACTTTTATATTCGTCACTTTAAAATGTGGCAAAGTCTTGAATTACAAATCGCCAAAAGACAGAAGGCGTCTTCCCTTGAGGAGCTCATTGAACACTTCTGACTGTCTCAACTATCTCTGTTTTGCATGTTAGATAGTTGGTCATCGTAGTGTCTAAATTTAACGGCTTCGTTTGTATTCAACTAAAGGTTCGTAAATGCATTGTGTATTTTTTCCGACTTTCTAAGGAGGAAAAGAGTGTATGATTCTAAGGTAAAATATTTTTGTATTCTCGCTTAACTTCTACGACTTACTTCTACGAGTTTACATTGGTGAAACGTCAAAAAAGCTAAAAACTAGGATTTCCCAACATATTTCTAATTGAAAAAAATGCTAAAAATATAAATGAAACGGCTATTGCTAATGATAGCATTTGATTTCAGCATAAATTTAAATTTGAAGAACTTAAAATATTAGACAATTAACATATAACGAGAAATAAAGAATTATTAGAAGAAATACATATTATTAAAACTAATAAATTATGAGTTAATTATAAAACAGATACTAAAACCCTCAGTACCCATTATCCCGACATAACAAATAATATAACAATTGAATAAAATTAACATAATTCGCAATAGTAAAATAAAATAATAATGATAATTGGTTATAATAGAGAGATAAACTTTTAATATATTAATTAGTAGATTTCAGACCTAATGTGTTGAATGTTGTTTTTTATTGGTGGATATTATGACTATACAAGTTGATCTTATGATTACCTAGTTAAACAAGATAAGTTTAAATCAATATAGACAAGTATGGAGCTGATGACTCCTATTGAAACTCCTGTGAATTATATCTATTAAGTAGTACCTTATGGATAAATATATACTAGCTAAAAGGTAATTTAGTCATTAATGAGATTTATATTGTATCTATATATCGTTGATATTCCGGTAAAGCAGCAAATCTGTAAAAACTCAACTTTTCAGGAGAGACAAAAAAGAGTTTCTTACATTCAGTGTTTTTCGGCGCCTGCCTTTGTGATTTTTCAAAGGCATAATTTTTGTATGATTTTTTGGTGAGGAATTCGTTGGTAATAGTCGTAATAATGCCAGGTTTTTCAGTAGCCTCGAAGTGCAGATTCGTTAGTTTACAATAAAGGGGCTTTTTTTTTCATAAAGATGAACATTTAGTGTCGCAAAGTAATCTGCCATTTTCGATAGCTTACCACAACATAAATTTTAATTTGGTGAATTTATCAAATCTAATGAAGTTTTTATTTATTTTAAATTTTTTATTTATTTTGTAAAATGTTTTTGTCAGGAAAATTATTTCTTACAAGACAAAGTGGAAAATGCACTTGAAATACAATAAAAACCAGAATTTAAAATATCAAAGATTATTTTAAGTAATAAAAATACATAATATTTAAAAATATATGTTTTAATAACATAAAAGAATAAGAACAATCATTTTTTAATTTTTAACAGATCCAGACTTTTTCTGTGAAAATTAGAGTTTCGAAGATTAGAACTTCGATTTTAAAAATAAAATTGTTTACCTCGCTTTTAACTATTTTTCCTGAAAATAAACCCGGTCTTTAGTTAATACTGCTTAGTTGGAAATTGAAATGAACCGGGTTATGCAACAACCTCGTAACTAACATGTAAACAAAACAAATTTATTTCAAACTTTTATCTAGCGTTTGTTAGATCTAACTTTTGCTACTCGTAATTTCAATACATACGGAGTCAACATTCCTAATTATTTCTTCATTGCAAATTAACGGATCTATTCCTCGTTTCTTTGGTGTCATCCATGTTAGTTTGTTTGCAATTTTATTAGATAGTTAGATCAGAAATATACCATATTCAATAGTTTTTCAGGAATCACATCATACACTTCGTCCGATTTTTGTTATGGTAAATTGACGAATGTGGCATATTCGTAACTATTTGGTAAAATTCATTCAATTTTAAAATTGAAAATAAAACAAATAGCAAACTATCTGATCTTCTGATTCGCTGCTTTACCAAGATCGCAATTTTAAAAAAATGTATATTTGCAAAAATGAAATTGTTTATTGAACTAGAAAGGAATAAAGATTGAATCGTGAAAATTTGACGGATAAAATGTAGCCTATGTGCAAAATATCTTGAAAACCGACTTTTTTTCAGATCCGTTAGCTTACCGTACACCCGACGATATAATTGTTGTATATAGATATTATTGTATCTTAATTTATATTTATAATATGATAGTGTGATGATGTTGATATAATATGTTATTGATTCAATATTTAATTTTAGAAAATTTTCCTGATGATGGGGGAAGGAAACGTTGTATTTAGACATGCGAAGTGAACACAAAATAAACAATTGGAATCAGAATTGCTCCTCTTTTTGTTAATTATTTGGACCATAATAAATAATAAAATATTTTAATAAACAAATTCCCTACTTTAAAAAGTCCTCTTTGTTTTTCTAACGCTGATAACAGTTTGACAAAACATAATGAATTTGAATATTTTATATTGAGTAGGAACATATGAAATGCCATTCCTAGCGTATGAGGATAATTAACGAAAAACAAACTTTAAGAATATAATTTTTATTCAAAATAAACTCCATTAGCTTTATTTGTAATTAGTTTCCATTCTCGAAACGTGTGTAAATTGCCTCAGACAATTTTTCTTCAATAACATTTTCATAATGTTTGATACAAGGATTTTATTGAATAGTTGTATAACCGATTAGGATTTTTCTTCTATTTTCTGAGATATATCATTACTTGTATTCTTCTATTGGACTTAGTAGTTATTGACTAGAGTACAGTTACTCACCTGAGTTGGAAAAAACGTGGATTTCTAGACTTTCAATTTGGCTCCTTTGGAGACTTTCCTTTTGTTCGGCAAGTATTTATTTGCATTAACGATCTTCGAACTTTAGTCAATTTTGAGTAATAAAAAAAAAATAAAACGATATTCCGTTTAATTATATTCTGGCGCTTTGAAAAAGTAATAATGAGTTGAAATTGTTCAAATTCAATTATAAAATGATGTATCTATCTATTAATAATGAGTCATGAAGAATTTGAAAAATAAGTAAAAGAATTTTCTCATTAATTAAAAGAGTGTAAAATAAAAAAAAAAGTCATCAAAATAATGGAAGAGGTGCAGATTTCCTGTTCGTTTTTATATTAATTAAAATGATTCCCTCTGTTTTCCGTCATCCTTTGAGAGAAAAAGGTCCTTTTTAATATTCACTGTCTATATCACCACAGGATACAAACGAGCCAGTTATTGAAATTGATCTGAGAGATTTAGCCTGGGTCAAATAATTTAGCCCCGACCATGTAGAACGTTTGATTTAATCGTTATTTTAGAAAAAAACAAAATAGTTAAAAAAAAAAGAAGTTAAAATGGGTGAAATTAATTATATGTCTGTGTAGGAAAGTGATGAGGATACAGCATAAGACCATGTAGAACGTTTGATTTAATCGTTATTTTAGAAAAAAACAAAATAGTTAAAAAAAAAAGAAGTTAAAATGGGTGAAATTAATTATATGGCTGTGTAGGAAAGTGATGAGAATACCGCTTAAAGACAATTTATTATGAAATATTGAAATGTCTTAAGACAGATATTACATAGAAATTTGACTATACTTCTTAAAAATAACTAAATAGCTACTTAGTTACAGGATGTCTATGCAAAATAACGAATGAATTTTTATTAGTGGTGAGTATTAATTTAAACTTATCTTGTGGTAGGGATGCGCTCGACGGAGACGCTGTAATATCAGAGAGGAAAGTTAGAAGAATAGATTCTAGGAACACTATTATTAGTTATGAAGCAATCAGAGTTGTGGAGAACTTCATAGTTACCAGATAATACGGATTAAAAATAAAATAAAACTTTTTATATATTTTTTTTACCATGATCTTTGTTCAAAAACACATATTTTTTCTCTGTATACTTTTTTCCTGTCTCTCTTTGTTTTTCATATATACGCAATTAAAAAAAAATCTTTTCTTTCTTTTTAGTTTTAACATATTAGTCATTTCTTACAAAAAAAATGACGCAAACGATCGCTACATCCCTCATTTTATAGGTAAAGTGAGACTATCTTCCAATCCCTGTTCTTAAATTCTATAACCGTATCTACCATAAATCTGCATTCAATTGCTGAAACAAGAACAAATATTTTCGGCTTTTATTATCAGCTATAACAGACAATTTGAAATCGTTTAAGCCTGCAACATGTTGTGTTTGTCTGTTCTTTCAAATGGTGTCGGAAGTTTTTCAAATTTTTATCTACTTCGGTTTTTGCTTGGTAGTGATTAAATGCTGTAAAGATGATACTATACTACATTTATTTTTACTAGACTGAAAAATGGGTCTGAATTTGGTATATTCTGGCACTTGCACTTGTGAAATATTAGTATATTTTGAAATCGTTGTAATTGATTGTAGTGAAAATTCATTTTAGTGGTTACAAATAAATTTATATTAATATTTTTTAAAAACATGTCTTATCTACACAAAACTTTTAGAAGAAAAATCTGAGGAAACATAAGCTATGGCGGTACTTTTCCTAAGCAATAGCTCACAGCGGAAAATGAGCGGCAGTTTAGCGTGTTACTGATCGAGCAATGAAAAGGGATTCGCGTGACCCGGTCGCTAAAGGCCGTCGTTCACGACAAGTCGTGTCGAAGAATTTGAAGTGGTCGTGTCATCGATACGACAATTGATACGCTGCCTTAGGAAAAGGGAAAGCGTTCCAGAGGCCTAGACTATAAAGGTTTAAGGACGAGGCGCAAAGCTGAGGTGACCTCATCTGTCCATCCCCAATTCTCTTTAATAATTTGATTTACTTTTTTTAGAGAACAGTTTTTAGATTTTAGATTTATTTTTTAAATTTAAAGCAATAGAAAAAAACTATTCATAATTTTAAAAAAAATATTCATAAGGGATTGTCGGAAAATTTGAAATTTGAGTCACTGAAATATCAGTTAAGAAGTAACCAAGATATCGTGGGAGGAATTCTATTAGTATTTCATTTATTAGTTTATTTTTTTCAAAGAAATTGCCAAGGGACTTTCTCAACGCGATAATTACGAGTAAAATAGTAGAAACAAATTGCATATGTATTATATAAAATCGGTTTGTAGCTTCATGATGAAAAAAATTCATTAAGTTGCCGAAATGTATTTTTTTCACGTTAAAGATATAAAAATACGAAAAAAATGAGTTTTCAATAATTGAAGTCGATCAACAACTTTTTAAGAAAAAAAAATTAAAAACCACGACAGATGGCCACTTTCTAACAGGGCTTGTATACATGTTGATATATAACGATTTTACCTAAAACATATACAATCTGTTTCTACTATTTTTCTCCTAATTATCACGCTGAGAAGGCCCCGTGGAAATTTATTTCAAAAAATGAATATATTTTCATGGTTGTTCCGATTCAGATGTTTGCAGCAAAAACCAAATTAGTGTGTTTTCATGATTTTGGGAGAATGTGAAGACTTAAATAACTATCGTTTTAAATTATGTGTAATGAGAACATTCGATCCTGATGTGTTGTACAACTAGATATGTCCACTTGCCTAGTCATTGGAAGGAATTTTTCCTTATGATCAACTATTTTTTTTTTTTTAATTTTAAGTAGCTCATGTGAATCGTATACAAAAGTTATGTAGTTTTTGTATGTTGTGGACATAACTTAGTCGAACCATTCTGTGTAATTACCCATATTTTGTACAATTTGTAGAATTTACCCTTCGATATTATTTATTATTTTTTAATTTAATTTTCAGATGCAGGGACTTCAGCGCTGAATCTTTCATAAGGTACTGTATTTTAATATATATCTGTAATTTAATATATATATATATATATATATATATATATATATATATATATATATATATATATATACATACATATATTAAATTTTTATATATTTAAATTTTTATATATTTTTTAAAATTTATATATATATATATATATATATATATATATATATATATATATATTTTTTTTTTTTTTTTACAACAAATTTTGCTCTCATCAGGCATATTAATTCAGTATTTGATGCTTGCCTTCGTGTTTTAGAGCTAAAACAATGGAAAATTAATGATTCAGTGTGTTATAATCCATTATTGTAAGAGATTGTATCTCCCTTTTCTCATTTTTATTTGCATTGAAGAAGGATAAGTGGGCCGAAACTATTCATTAAATACTTTTACAAAATTTTAGGCTTGATGTTCACTTCCAAGCCGCTAGATAACTACGGTCAACTATTCCAAACATGGCACAGATTCTTATGTTAGTATACTTTGATACAATTGCATGATAATTTATTAGAAAGGGCTGATCAGTCATATGGCAAATATTTTTTTTTGGCTTTATTTTTTAAATTCACACCTGCCTATGAGACAACTAGTGAATGAGACAACCAGCTGGCTAAGAACATGTTAACGTGGCATGAAAGGCATGAGCAAGAGTAGTTCCCAGCGGCACCTCTTTCTCTCGTGATGACAGGATATAGTTAGGCTAAGAGATCCCTCATCCAGCACCTCTTCAGCCTTCTGTGAGTGTGGATAATAAACATTGAATTGAATTGAACCTTATTTTTACTAAAAAAAAAATTAATATATATATATATATATATATATATATATATATATATATATATATATATATATATATATATATATATATATATCTATGGTTGAAAGAATTTAAAGAAAAAATATCTACGTATTGTAATTTCCTCTACTCTTCCGACCTGGCGACAGTGGAATGTTATAGCAAACGAATTTACCGACGCCCTGTATCCCTATAGGGTCGGACTGTGGCGGGAAATAAAAAAAAAGTAGAAAAAAACGATAAAAAAAAAGATCCCCAGGACAAAGAATGCAAGTAAATTCGGATGGTAGGTAGGTAGAACTGGTGGGCGCTGTAGACTTGATTGATGTATGGAGCACGCTGAATATCGACAGGGCTGTGGCAGTGTGTTGTCCCTCTGTCGGTCGTTGAATGCCGCGCAGTAAATGTTCCGGATGATTTACACTTTACTAGCTAATTATCTAAACTGTCCATCATACACTATTATGTATATGTATGTATATCTGAGAATGATATGTCTTTTTGATTAGGCATAATAATGTTTGTATTTTTTTTTTCTCGGGAGTAGGTAAGGCACTGGGACCCGAGTTCAAGCCTGGCTGTCGCAGATACTTACTGTATTATTTCATGCTTGGATTGACTCTGTAGTCGGTAGACGTTCCTGGGGCACACCGAACCTTTATAGAGTGGTTGGTTCCTATATAATAAAATATTAATTTAAAAAAAAAAATTAAAAGCGTCACTATCTGGCTCATCGAGCATGCGAAGTCCTCAAAGTATTTTATGCTCACAATCAATGATTAACATTACAGAAAAAAGAGATATTTTTTACATAATATAAACGGATATAGATAAATAAAATAAAATCACTTACCTAGTGAACATTAATAAAGTAAGATCATTGATCATCAGTGTTATATTTCGTAAATAAAACAAAAGCCGTATAAACGGTCTGTCGCCAAACTTAATTCTCAAAAATGAATGACAGTTCACAGCCTGTCTACTCCCATTCCACCTAGTAGTTTCGTAACCCCTGCTCCCAGGAATCTTTTCTTTACAATCGATTACAAAAATATAGATTTGAATGTACGGTATTGTAAATTAGTGAATTGTTTTTTTAAACTTAAAAAATATATGAACTTGATGATTTTTCAAATTGCCGGAGAAATGACGTGATTCCGGATTAAGTCCCTTTGCAAATGCCAGATCATTGCCAACAGTGCTCCCGGTTCTATTAATATAGAGTGTAAGTGAGTCCAAGGCTAATTCAGGGTGTCCAGCAGCCTTGAATTCCTTGAAGATAGGAAATTATGCTTGAATTTTTCGCGTCGGGAAAAAATCGGAAATTATGCTTAGAAAACTGCTAGTCATCAGGGATTTTTAGTTCATTGTCTTATAAGTCCATTTTCCATTAGTACTAGGCATCAAGTGCCTAAAATATTGAGAAAATGGCTGACGTAGTTGTTCCCGTTACCATCTCTAATTCCATCAAAGCTAGAAATAGCCCTACCTTTTAGTTTTTTCTGTCACACCTTACCGGGTCGCTTCTACCTGTCACTAAGTGAACTAGGAATGTTTTGGAACGGTAAAATGAACTATTAATACACTTGTATTGGAGTAGTATATGAGCTAATTAACTAGAAACAGCTGTACGGATAAGAGATTGCCAGTGTTCATTTTATTCCTGTAATTATGATTATTTTCAATCACAATATATAGTTACATATATTATATATATATATATATATATATATATATATATATATATATATATATATATATATATTGTTTTGTTAAATAATTATTAATTGTAAAATAATTGTTAAATTGTTTTTGTGCTCTATTTCCACATTATTTTTATTTTTGACAATGCGTTGAGCCCTCAGTGTAAGAAGTTAAGAAACAGTCTTTCATTATCAAAACAGGAATAAAACCTTTATAATTGAATCGTTTATTTCAGAAAGCCGCTAAGTGCACTTTTTCAAGTGCAATGCCACTTGTTGGGTTTCTCCACTGAAATTTATGACGTATGAAGCGAAAGGTTTGATCTGCAATAAATACTGACTCCGTAATAAAAGCAAATTCGGTAAACGTTCGGTAAACGCCAGTTAACGGGTTTTCGAAATAAACGATTCAATTATTCAATTTCATTCTCAACTCCGAATTATACATTAGCATCATAAGCGACCAAATACAAATACAGCATTTTATAGTTTTAGAATTTTGTTTTAAATTTAATTGAATAAATTGACGAAAATTGCCTTGTATTTTACAATTCACAACCTCGCTTGAGTTTTATTCGTTTGCCTTACCTGGAATCACTACTCGAATCGCTACTCTGGAGGGAATTACGGGTCTTGTTACATACCCACTACCCCAAATGGTTTATGTAGGACATTTTTTTTTCTATTTAAGTATTAATTAGTTTAAATAAGTTTGTTATAGGCCTACGAACGAAATGGCACACTAGGTATGGTAAACTCCTGGTCCCAGGCTAGTGTCCCGAAAATTTGCTTTAGATTGTTTATAATTTCTAACCAGAGATCAGATATTTAAAAATAAATGAATGGTCGAATGAGTTGAATATACAGGCGCGATCAAAAATGGTAGTAATGAAAAAAAAATGTCATTCCCTTTTTCGAACGGGTGCTACTTAGTGTATTTAACTCAATTCAGTAGTATATAGAGTAAGATGAGGATTGAAGTATTTACTTGTTAACTACCTGGATTTTACACTAAACGCCAAATTTAATTTTCGAAAAAGCGATATCGTAAAGTTATTGGATAGCTTTTGTATTTTTATATACACTGGCGTGACTTGAATGAGCGCAGTGATGCCGGGCACGCAGGCGTTATCCCCTCGAATGGCGCCAAATAAAAACCCGGAAAATATCAAAGAGAATATTAAAAATACCGTTTTTATTGAGTTTATTGAAAGGAAATATATAGATTAATAAAGGATGAAAGTTGAATGTAAATCCAAGAAGCAATAAAAAAGGAATGGGGTGGTAGAGGGAATCTTATGACCGAATGATTTTATCACACCGTTTTAGACCTTTTGTTTGTTTTAGGATATTGTATAACCAGGCAAACTGAAGAAACCACGCTACTGGCGCAGCACCATCGCTTCTCTCTCACCAGCACCTAGTACTTTCCTCCTCCATCTCTCCTCTACCACAGCAGTTTTATGTTTTTGTAATTTTTTGTCACATCATTTTGCAATCTATTGCTATGCCAAAAAAAATATTCCCTCTCTTAAAACGAAAAAAAATATCGATATTTCGATATGTCGGGCCTCGATATTTTTTTTTAATCTTTTTTAATCTTAAGCCCCCGTCACTACCATATCCAGGACCAAAATGAGCAACAATGGACTCAGACTGCAACCGATTCGTATACCTGACAGCTACTAATTATATATATATATATATATATATATATATATATATATATATATATATATATATATATATATATATATACAGAATTATTAGCTAAGTCAGGAATACGACAGGGTCTCAGTCTGATGTATATATTCTATCAATAGCTTTATCCGTTGTTTTTAACCTATAAAAGAAAGGGAAAACGGTTTACATTGAATTGAAAGGTTATGCAAGGATGTTGTTGCTGGATAGAGCAAAATCTAATATTATAAATAGCTAACTGTAATACATTTTTTAATTTTCCTAACTTTATGACATATTATAATTTTTCCAGCTATATTAGATATTTTAATTTTCCCAACAATATTAAATATTTTAATTTTCAAAACTATATTATAAAATATTGTAATTTTCCCAAACGATTTTGGATTTGAACTTTTCACTTACCTGTTACGAATTTTTACACAATGATAATTTTTTTTCTATTCAAACTACATTATATCAGTAAAAGCTCAATTTGTTAACATCAAAAGGTAGGAATGTGAATTTTGAAAAAGATATGGGTATATATATATATATATATATATATATATATATATATATATATATATATATATATATATATATATATATATATATATATATATATATATACATATACATATATATATATATATACATATACATATATATATATATATATATATATATATATATATATATATATATATATATACTACTACAGATACTAACACGAAAACATCACACCACAAGTTTTTATGATTCTTTGTTTGTCGAAGCCGACGTCCTTGTAAATTTTTTTTTTTCTTTATATTTGTTTCTCCTTTTTAGAAAGAAATATCGGTTTTCGATACTCAAATTCTAATATCGATACATCAATATTTAAATCTAGAAATAAATAAGTATATATATAGATATTTTTTACAACATCCCTAGTATGAGGGCATTATTAGAAAACTTCTCTAGAGTAATTTTTTTTCCTTCTCAAGTAAAGGTGGAACTGAAGCATGCGACTTTAACTCCTAAATTATGCCGGGGACCGACAGTGTCGTGGGCTTGAGGTCTTAAACCTCGCTATCTCAAGATCGGTCGCATGCCACGATTATTTTAGCGCTAAACGTTACACAGTCATATTGAGCCTTCACTTTCCCTTTAATTCTTTACCAGATCTTTAGCAATTGGATTTTATCATTCCAGACTCAACATATTACAGATATTTGCAATTATGTTCCTTTTGAAACAATTTTTGTATCCAAATAATGTTATATTTTGTCATATTTTTCTTCCAGTTATAAATTTAAAACTTATAAATGAATCATTTAATTTTCACTATCATTTACAATATAAATTATCTAATCCTATTTCTTTATCTATCCTATTCTCTCTCTATACTGAACAAAATATCTTAGAGGCGTATGTGGGTTTAAGTAGGTATGTGTGTGTATTTAGTTTCAATTTACTATGACGATTTGGAAAAAAAGATAGTAAAGAGATTTTAGTCGTTTGTTTAGAGTCATTAGTATAATTCTTATGTATAGGCTCTAGATTATCCTTAAGTCGAAGGTAAGGCTGTGTCCATTCCAGGAATTAGGTTGTCACCTCAATCAGTTATACTGCACTCACCTGTACTTACAAGAAGATGACAATGATTATATCTATCGTAATCATTTACATTATATATATATATATATATATATATATATATATATATATATATATACATATATATACACACGCACACATGCATATACAATAAGTAGTTGCTAGATATATGCAGGGCCTAGAAAACACTTAATTATCATGTTCTGTTCGATCGTTGTCAGGATGACAAATGAGTTGTCTCAAACAACAACGAACGTCTGTAGACCATCTACTACAACACCAACAACTTAATGGCTCAATCAGTCCTCAATATATTGCTAGTACATAGTTACAAATCAAATATTCATCGTGGATATCATCAAAAAAACGACATTGCTATTGATTACATAGTAATTAATAGATATTAAATATATCCGCTTTTCCGTACGAGCATTATCACGTGCATTTGATAAATTTACTTCATTATTTTTAATTTAACTTTCCACTGTCAGTAATGTTCTCTAACCAATTTACTCCCTCCCGTCAAATTGGTTTCTTTACACTGAAAAGTCGATTTTTAATCCTGATATACTTGATCAAGATAATTTTTAAATTCTTAATCCTTGATTCGCCAGGTATCTAATGAATTTTATTTTTGCTGCATCACTGCTTTGATTTTAACAAGTTTGATTTTAAGTACAAAATAATGGATAATTAATATTTAAACACGATCAAACTACAAAAATAATTTCTATTCCGCGAAACACAGAGGTCGTTAATTGTATTTTTGACAACACATCATTGTTTGTCCTGTATGGCAATTTTTACATTTCCTCTTTGATAGCGCAGTAACCAACTCCGTCACACCTCACTTCATCAGTAAAATATATGCTCGATGTTCCTTTTTGGTGCTGGAGGAGTAGATCAAGAACCTCTAGGCTAATAAAGATGCGTACATTAAAATTTCCTCTGTGAATGACAACCCAAAACAATTTGAAGTAATATTGACTTTTGGTTGTTTTCTCCTTAATAGAAGTTGTTCATATTACATTATAGTTTATAAAAATATCTGATGTGGACAATGGCTTCCTTGTACGCTTATTTAACTATAAATCGGTGGCTCAAAAAGTGATCCTGAATTTGGTTACTAGTTTCCGAAGATTGCTCAAAAACGAAACTCAGCGTCGCGACATCTTTCTATGGACACACACACATACTCTTGTTTCTGTAGGTATCATTCCCTTATTATATGTAGTTTTTTTCAGTAGGTAACAAGTTCCTAAGAGATTACTTCGTACAAGGAAGTATAAAACAAAAAAAAAATGGATTAAATAATTTTGATTTCAAAAACAACAATTTTTAATAGAAAAAAAAATAGAAGAATATATTCTTGATTTGAATCCAAAATTTTAAGACTAATAACATCTGACATTTTAGTTGCCTGATGAAACTATGGGCTACCTCTGACATGCCCATAATGCGAAGAGACGACTGGCTGAAAGATCTTGAGTGAATTATGAGTTGAAGATAAAAAAAATGTATAATACGTATTGTGTAATTAATTATTAAAGCATAATTTAAATGACAGTTTTTTTTTTTAAATATTTTTTTTAGATAATTCAGAAAGCGTCTAGACACCTTCAAAAAATAAATTTACTTAATATCTTACGAGACTGGATTCTTTTTTATTTTAATTTTATCTTATTACTTATCCTTAAGAAGGCGGGACTGTTTAACCGCTCGGTTGTCTCCGAAGGGTACTTGAGGCTAAATCCCTAAAACCAATAAACTTAAAAACTTCATAAAAGTTTAAGCTCCTCCGGCCATCTTCCAAGATGTTCCTTATTAAATTGTAAACTTGAGACAGACAGAGGGGTTTGCCTCGAGGCACTGTAGGTAGCTCGGAATGTCCGGGATTTTATTTTAATCATTCTGCAATAAAGAACTTTCCCTGTTTAAGTAGTCTTCTTTTCAAAGTCTTTATAGAAACTAAAGCTGTCTCTGCTACGTTGTCTAGTTATTTGTCTTGATCAAACAAAATAAAAAGAGACAATCGTTTTATTTTTAAATTTTCTCCACTTGGTTATTTGTAAATATTTTGTTGAAAAATCTTTGCTATTCGTTAGGCTAAGCGCAAATTAAGGACTTGCATTATTAATTCCTTTTTTAATTTTTTTTCGACGAAGAAAAAAAAAGTTAACCACCATTCAAAATTGTAAGTTTTACTTTTAATATACTCGTACGTAGGATCAAAAAAATCGTTAAAAAGAGTTCAATTTTTGGGATTGATCTTGAACTGTAAAATTGACTAGAAAAATCATATCAGACAATTATATGAAGAATCTCTAATAAGGCTAAACATACTCAAAGTTCTTGCTGGATGCTACTGAGGAGCCGATAGTTCAAGCATGTTAAAAACTGGTTGATTATATCTTCATTAGATGATTGTAGTTTATTCAGCAGTAAATCTTAATGGCTTTCTGCTTTAGTCTCAATCTACCATTCGTCTTGCAACAGGTGCCTTCAGAACTAGCCTTGTAAATAGTTTATGTTTAGCAGCTTGTTTACCTCCATTAGCTGTAAGAAGAAATCAACTTGCATGCGGATCAACTAGTAAGACTAAAATTCAATAATAAAAATCCACTATATAAACCCATTTTCCAACCAAAAGTAAGAAGATTAGGTGAAAACCACTTGGAATAAGAGCAAGTAGGTATATTAAAGAAATTTGCGAACAACCGATGGACTCAATTACCCACTATGGATCTTAAAACTGCCTGCAATAGATTTAAGGGCCTAGCTCACAGAACGCGCTTAACCCGCAGCTATCTGTAGGCCTTTTGTATTACTCCTATTACTCTATACATGTCAGACAGAAAGCGATCTGTCGCAGCGATCCAGTCTTGATCGAGCCAGCCAGCGATCCAATTCTATTCAGTTTGGGCGATCTCTTCATTAGGGATAGGTTGTTGAAAGCAAATTAATCATATTGATATCTGTGTTAATATTGATTAACAATAATAAAATCGCAACGCTAGTATAGTAGTTGCAGGACTGTATCTCATTATGCAGTTTTGAAAAGAAAAAAAAACCATCCGTATTTTTTATTCGAAACTAGTGGGCTGGTTTTATCTAGATTTGGCACTAAAGTTACAGGTTACCACAGGATGGATGATACTCAGAACTTGGCACTACCATCCGCTTTTGAAGTTATTCTAATTTTTGCATGACAAATGGCAAATTTTAAAACCTAAAGTATGTTCCTGCAACATTCACAAGGTCTGTAATTACATGTCGAAAAATAGATATATGTCGCGGTTTTTAATTTTTTATGAAACGTTGTTGGTCGACTTGTTTTTCCTTTATTTACGAATTTATTTATTCACGAAAAGCCACTGTTTTTAACAATCTCCGAGTTCATACCCGTTGAAGCTATTAGGCCCAGAAAGCCTATTAGGAATGTCGTGAGTAAGGGGGAGGAGGAGGGTTGAATTTATACATATATTGTTACGCTCTACAAATAATACTATTTTTGGCGAGGATAGAGGTCCTTCAAGAGGTCCTTATAACAAAAATAGTAGGTTTTTTAAGGCTTGGCTAGATCTATTTTTGTTATAAGTTTTGTCCAAACTTTTTTTTCGACTTTTTAAGACGACACGCATATAGTGCAATTACGCACTATATTTTATATTTCTCGAAATAAAATTGATCTAGCCTTAAATGCGAATAACACCTTTTTGGCATATTTACGAATTTTTTTCAACAGGCTGCTAAACAACGATTTTGTCTAAAACATATACAATTTTTTTCTACTATTTTTCTCCAAATAACTCCTTGACAAAGTCCATGGGAAATTTATTTAAAAAAATAAACTATTGCGCCTGTACTACTGTTGAAGATAGCATCAAATAGTACTTAGAGCTACTTTTTGAGTTATAGGCTAAGTAAAGCTACTTTTTGAGTTATAAGCTAAGTGCCAAATAATAATGTATATACTACTAAACTATTCTTATAGGTCTTGTTATCATTTAGGTCTTTAAAATTCTTGATATTAACAAGTGGATTTTTTTCAAGGTTGCAACTATCAATAACTATCCACAGTTAAAAGATAAAGTCGATATTTTCGGCATAAATATTGAACGACTGTAAATCATTTTTCCAGTTTCAAAGAGTTGGGGGCGCTTTATAATGATTTTAAGAAATCAATTTTCGCCTTCGGGAATTCCCCTCCATCTTTTACATAATAACTAGGGCCTGGGTCCTGAAGTGGCTCCTGGAGAATGACTCGCCAAAGAGGTCCTTCCAATCTGCGCTCTTAATGAGGTATTTTTTTTTTTTTTTAATGCGCGATTCATTATTTAAGCAATAAAGCCTCCCAGTCACAGAGGCGGCCTAATCCTTCGCTAATGATTAAATATCGATTACTAGCCAAGGACTGTAGGCAGAACGAATTTTCTAAATTACGCTCCTTAAGGATTCGTCTTTAAGAAAAACTCATTCTCCAATGAACGTTGGTTAAAATTTTCACTGGAAAACCTTTAGAAAAGCTTTAATTTTCCAGAAATATAATCAGCAAATCAGAATTCATCAAGTCCTTTGGAAAATAAGTAATAGAGAAATCTTTTGAGTGGCTTTAGAATTATAATCACTTTATTATTGACATCAAAGAAATTTTTGGAAAAATCTTGGGCCTATCCTTCAGTACTTTATGGTCATCCTTTGAAGACGTATATGAAGATTAAATTTAATCTGTAAATATCATAAAATCGTCGACTGACGAATTGCTCTCAACATACAATAGAGCCCTTTGGATAATTAACAGAAAGCTGTAATATATACCTTTATTTAAAAAAAACAAAACATAATGATACAGTTGACGTCCGCATGATGATATAGAAGGATCAATCTATTTAGGGATCGATAAATTATTTGCCACTTCGATAATTTTGTTTTTATTGAAAACTAGTTTCGAAAGTTATACATTCATCTTCAGTTCTAAAAACACACAAAAATTAAAAAATAAGCAATTGAAAATATAGTTTGGCATTATTATACATATTAAATAATACCAAACTATAATTTGAATTGCTTATTTTTGAAGTTTTTGTGTGTTTTTAGAACTGAAGATGAATGTATAACATTCGAAATTAGTTTTCAATAAAAACAAAATTATAGAAGTGGAAAATAATTTATCAATTCCTAATCATAATGAAACGCTTTCTGTTACCAAGACGTTATAATTTGCAAAATTATCACCTTATTTTACTAATCATTTCACTATTTTTTTTCTTGCACTTACCTATAGATTAAATATATAGTTGTTTTTTGTTATATGAAATATATAGGAAGGGAAAGGTATAATCCGAGTTTTCAACGGAATTACACTTTTTTCGATACCTCTGAGTTCAAATAACATATTCTCGCAAAATGGATTGTTTGTATGTTGAGTATGTATGGCTCTAAAAAAATAAAGTTGTAGGAACAGCTTTGCTAAATTATACAGTCCTTCCTAATGCGGAGGAACATTTCAGTAAAGGTTGGGAACAGTTTTTCAAAGCCGATAGAAGTGACTCGCGGTGCTCACAAGGCGCAGTTCTTTTTCCCGTGTTATTCAATGTTT
>OX411308.1:170450498-170503990 GCA_948150685.1 Rhaphigaster nebulosa
TGGCTAGTATGAGGTAGAGGGGATAACAGTGGTGGGGAAGCGCCGGTTGTAGAGTGGGGACTGATAGCCACCTAATCTCTGCGATATCGCTGCAGGTCGTACTTTAATTCTATATCAATTGTTTACCTCACAAACAAAGGCGTCAGTTGATTAAAATTGCAGTGACATTGTAACAAATAATTTGTTTGTTAGTACAAGCAAAACAATTTTTACTCACAATTTGTTGAATTGAAAATAAGAATGGGTTAGAAGTAACGGAGCAGAAGCTGTATAGAAAACGATGCTAACTGTTTGAAGGCTAGAGCCAGACTCTAAATATGGCAATGGCATGTCTTTTATTTTCTCCCTACCACCTGTTTTTGTATTTCTGGTGGCAAAGTATGATTAGATCTATCTTCCTCAATAGCACCTCTTCATACTTCACCACTTTTTGATATTTTTAACATTCCTATTGTTAACAATTTTCCTATAGTTAATATTCTTGTTTTGATTTTATGACTGAAGATGTTTAGCTATTAATACGATTAAACGAGCTTAAGACGATCTTTGCATATTTCAATTCATTTCAATTAGCAGTGAAAATTTTGCAACCTTTTTTTTAGGCACTATTGAAATTCTAATGAGATTGGGTATTTTTAGACTTAAATCAGATTCTTTCATTGTGTGGTATATTGTAAAAAGTATTTATAGAAATAAATAAATGGTTATTAAAACTGCTATCTTTACAAAGCTGGTCATTTTAAGACAGCTCAAAAGCATTTTAAAGAAAATCAGTTGGTCAGAGAGAAAAATGCCAAGTAAAAAACTTATAAAGCGTAATATTTTCTATCAGAATATGTCCATTATTTGACATAAAGCTGACGCCACTCACGCCCCTGACCCGTTTATCTTACATGATTCTGACATATTTTTTTTTATCGCCTTTTAATAAAAATCAAGCCGGTGGGGAAAGTATTTTCCTAATAAATGCAAATTAATTAATTAAAAAGTATAAAAATGCGGTTTGCACCATTCGTTTTAACTTTTATTATTCTGTAAAATAGGGATCATCTGCGAATCTCACATTTTGTAGGTGCATCAGAGGCGTACGCGGCGTCAAATTATCAAATCATGGTCTTGTTCTGGAAGAAAGCGTTACGCGCTTTAATTTTTTATTGTAGCTTTTTTTTTCTCAGACCAACCGTTTTTCTCTAATATGTGTTTGAGCCCTCTTAAAATGATGTCAAAATGTTACTTCGAATAAATTTATATTTTTTTAGTTCAGCCTTCAATACGCTTGAAGATAGAAAATATAGGATTTTATATCGCAACTTAATGATTTTTTAAGATTTTTCCAAAAATGTCGTCAAAATTATAATTTATTTGCATATCTCAATGTAAACATAACATATTGGAGTGCGAAGTGAGCGTAAAATTTTTTGTTTTGTTTCTAGATTTTACCATGAAAATTTTAAAACTATGCATCAATTTCTACGCTTTAGACTAAGTGTGACGCTTATTTCGCAATAAAAAAATTTTCAATGAGTAGAACAAAAAAAAAATTTGTCTTAAAAAAATAGTTTAATCCTTAAAATAAGGTTTTCAGTAGAAAAATCATTGTGAAGTCCGGCCCCCAAGCGAGACATAGCTACAAATGTGTTTTTGTAGGGTATTTTTTATTTCATTTTTATTTTATATATGCAATTACGTAATGTGATAACTACTGTTAAAATGATAAACTAGAATATCAGATAAGATGGAATTAATATTAAAAATAAGAGAAATTCTGCCCCGAAACGCAGTACAGCTATTTTTTTATTTTATTTGTTTGATTAATTATGACAACTAAATTTTTAACGAACGCAACTCTTGAAAGAGAGGACAGACAACCGGAAGAGATCGTGAATATCTGCTTATCTTCAGGTGGGAATAAATTCGAATCCTTATTGAGCCATTTTTCAAATAATTACGAAGATTGTCCAGAACATTTTCAAAGCCTATCTGAAGAACTTAATTTAAAATTTCTAAAAAAATTCAAAGCGAGAAGGTTAAGATTGGAACGGAATGACGGAACGTTCTTTTCGCAATGAATCTTAATCGATAAAAAAATCACTAGCCTGACAAAGATTGTATTCACGAACTAATAGAATTTCATTTTTTGAAAACGTGGCATTTAGTTCTTATTCGCTTCTTTGTTGTTGTTTTTTTGCAGCAATCAAAGAAAAAATTTTTCCACCTATCTTCAGGTTCACCACCTTCTGCCGTAAATTTAGATGAACCTGCAATCGATTCCTATGATATCTATGACCATTCATGACAACAATTTTTTAATCGATTAGGATTAATCGATAGCGAAAAAAAAACCTTCCGGCATTCCGTTCCAATCTAATCTTCTCGCTTTGAATTTTTTTTAGAAATTTTAAATTAAGTTCTTCAGATAGGCTTTGAAAATGTTCTGGACAATCCTCGTACTTATTTGAAAAATGGCTTAATAAGGATTCCAATTTATTCTCACCTGAAGATATGCAGATATCACGAGTTCTTCCGGCTGTCTGTCCTCTCTTTCAAGAGTTGCACTCGTCAAAAGTTTAGTTAAATCATAATTAATCAAAAAAATAAAATAAAAAATAGCTGTATCGTGTTTCGGGGCAGAATTTTTGTTATTTTTAATATTAATTCCATCTTATCTGACATTCTAGTTTATCATTTTAACAGTAGTTACGTAATTGCATATATAAAATAATAAAAAAAAAAAAATACCCTACAAAAACACATATCTCGCTTGGGGGCAGAACTTCACTATGGTTTTTCTACTGAAAATCTTAATTTAAGGATTAAACTATTTTTAAGACACTTTTTTTGTTCTACTGATTGAAAAAATTTCTATAGCGAAATACGCGTTACGCTTCGTCTAAAGCGTAGAAATTTATGCATAGTATTACAATTTTCTTGGTAAAATCTAGAAACAAAATTAAAATTTTACGCACATTTCGCACTCTAATATGTTATGTATATATTGAGATATGCGAAAATCGTAAAAAATCACCAAGGGAAAAAAAACAAAGGGAAATACAGAAAATATTGATATATACAAGAATTATTAGTAAGCAAATTTTTTTATGAAAAAAACAATTAGCTAAAAATTTGATAATCTAAACATTTAAAGTGAATTTACTTAAGAGTAAAATGACGTTGTCATAAATAGAACGACCAGGGCGGAGTTTTGTCCCGAAAAAGTGCCTTTTGAACCACTGTGCGTCAGTCTGAAAGTTACCTCAGTTTACGGTATACATTGTATCTCATCATTGTTGATAATCTTAAATAAATACGAATACCTTCCTTATGCGCAAGGATATGTAAAGAAAAATCCCAGTGCTCAGACAGGGCAGCAGTTCGACCTGGATATAACATCTTCCCATCTGAAGAGATGGCCTCCCGATCGTCCTGGAATGTTTGCCCTTCCCGTGTTATCCAAATCATCGTATAAAGGCGAAGCAGAAGGAGATAGTGATAAAAAGGCGATGGGAAAAGCGGGAAGCAATTTCGCGGATAGATTTGACGGGATGGGGCTCATGAAATATGAAGGAGCCAGCTGTAGTATTTCCATACTCTGGGAATGCATCCTCTTCTTCGTCCATCCCGGCACACTTGTTACTCCGCCTTGTTCCTGATTGTACCTGCCAGTTGTGGGACGTTTCTGGTATCGATTGGGAATGCATGTTTTTAGTATTCTGCGCATCCTTAAAACCGATTGAATAGTTGAACTTTAATATAAATATATGAATTTTTAATTTATTAAAATAACTATGGCTATTATAGATTTATAAATTAATTAATAGTATTTTTGGTTTTAATTTAACTTAATTGATACATATTTGTTAGTGATTACATGTAACAAATTATTTTAATTGTCGTAATTAATAATAACATTAAATACCCTTTTTCTTTGGAGTTTCACTTGTATTAGCCAAGACGACAGAGGTGGCTCCCTAATTTTTTATTTTTTTTTTTAAGTTTAGTGTCTTAATAGTAATAAAATTGTAAAATTTTACATTTTAGATTACTAAGGAATTTTAACCTAACATTTATTTTTATTTTTATATTTATTATTTTTTTAGTAACAACTAATCGACCAAAAAAAAAAAGAACTAAATATTTCATCCTCGCTCACAATTTGAGAATCCAAAAATAGAATTTAAAAAAATCCTTCCTTTCGCGACTTTTCTCCGAAACTACTGAGTCGATTTTGTTTTGAGATTTGGCATCAAAGTCACAATCATCCCAGGATGATCCTCGGAACTCTACATATCCATCTACTATTTCGCTTTAAAATGACGGCCAATTATAGTTTATAGTCACATGTATATTGGCCATTTATGTAGATAAAGGAATAATAGGAAGTGCTTTTTAGGTTTTCGTTATGGTCAATCGAAAGGTTATAAAATTATTTTTAGACCAAAAAAAAATTCACCCTCTCTCACAACTTTGATAATCCAAAAATCCGTCCTTTTCTCTGAGACTACTGAGTCGATTTTTTTTTTTTTTTTTTTTTTAGATTTAGCGTCGATATTACAAGTCATCCCAGAATGATCCTCGGAACTGAACATTTCCATATACCATTTTGCTTCAAAATGACGGCCTATTAAAGGCTTCATAAAGATGTATATTGGCCATTTATGTAGGTAAAGGAAAATAGGAAGTGTTTTTATCAGGTTTTCGTTATGGTCAATTGAAAGTCTATAAAAGTACCTTTAAAAAAAAAACATTGAAATCGGACTAGCATTAGCTGAGCTATAACGTTTTGAACTTGTAGACTGGTTCTCCGACGTTTGTGACCCTTGGCCTCCTGAGTTGTCCTTTCCCATTTCTCACTTTCCTGCTCCTCTATCTTCGAATTGTGGACTCCTTGCTTCCTCATATCTCTAATTCAACCCTTCTTGGATCCATCCTCCACTTCCACCACCATCTTGTTCTTTCCTTTTTCCTTTTCCCACTGAAGTGCACTTACAACATTTTGTTCTTCACTCTTTCACCCTCCATTCTTACTGCATTTCCAGCCCACCTTAGCCTACTTCCTTTGAATAAATTTTCTTCGTTGGTTTTGACAACAGTTGAGACTTGAGAAATTTCAGATTTTCAGATTAAGCTTACTGGTCATTATTCTGCCGTTAATGTCTTTGCTGAACTTTGTAGACATGCTTTATTAAGTAATATGCACATTTTTCTAAGGATACCGTTTTAAAACGGTAATGTAATGTGATGTAAATTAATTTTACATCTCTTGAAATATTGCCTATGCTCATTTGAAAGACAGTCTAATTGTCTGGACTCTAAACTAAAGTTAAGGAAAGTGGTGCGAATGAACACAACAGCTATTTTTGAAATTTTACTATTTGGAAATAATAAACCCTTGTCTAATAATTTGCTAAATTTATATTTTGCTAAGTTATATTAGTATATCATTTGATGAAATGAGCCAGACCGCTATTATGTTTAATCATTATAATTCAATCGTTGGGTTGAGAAAGCCTATAGGTTCTTTCCTTGGACCACTGACTTGAGATGTTTCTCAACTATATGAAAACTAGCCACCATTATAGCAGTATTTCGAATTTTCTTAATATTTCATGAATTGTATTAATTTGTATTCAAGAAAAATTGGTTGGGGACGAGGGAACCCTTTGTATTCACAAGGAAGAAGATACAAGTGTAAACTTATAATGCGTGCTGACTTTTCAACGTAAGTCGCAGGTCTTCATTAAGGCTAAGCAAAACAAGATATAACCATGAAATTTTATAAGAAACAATAAATATAAATAAATTAGGAAATACAGAAGAAAATGAAACATATATTTCCGCACCTACAAACTAACTTCATGAATTATATCTACTTCAATGATATCTCTTTCTGAATCTACGTAGATTTTTGGACATTATAGTCATCTTATATAATAAGAAACTTCAGATTTATTACCATTCTAAATGCTATCTCGTTATACAATAAAAAAGTTACTTTTTATTACAAAATTTATATGACAAACATCACAGTTTAAAAAATAAATAAAATGGTAATATAATATGAATTCT
The DNA here is from genome assembly GCA_948150685.1 of Rhaphigaster nebulosa. NCBI lineage: Eukaryota > Metazoa > Arthropoda > Insecta > Hemiptera > Pentatomidae > Rhaphigaster > Rhaphigaster nebulosa. Next base: position 170,456,565 of record OX411308.1, read on the forward strand.
TTAATATCAATAAGTTTATTCATTTGTAATAACTACTTTTGAGAAAATCAAGGCTATTAATTTTGAATTTTCTATAAATATCCTGATTGTAAAATTCATTCTTATCCACTCCACTAGTTGAAATTGCTAAGCTATTTTTTTCTATTAAATTGAACATATAAGTTTTAAATTAATTTGAAATTAAGCATTCCCAATTTAAAATATAAATATGACACTTTATTATCTAGGTAATTTAAGCATTCCCAATTTAAAATATAAATATGACACTTTATTATCTGGGTAAGAAAGGGACAGCTGCCAGCATCAGATGTTAATTTACTATGTAACTTGATTTTCTTCGTGCTCTATAATAAAAAATGTAGGTAGTTGATGTAAATATTATTTGAATTTCATAATGAAACATAAAAATAATGAAACATTTTTGCTGTGTAAAGTGCTATATGTACAAAATAATTAAATTTTACGTAGTAGATATATATATATATATATATATATATATATATATATATATATATATATATATATATATATATATATATATATATATATATATATATATATAAATAATATATAAAATGTACTAAAGACCACTATAAAGATGGAACAACAATTAGGCAAAAACTATTTTTCTTAAAGTTATTGACTTTTTGAAAGACCAAAACATTCCCAAAATTAGTCCGTTTTGCGCAGCTTTTGACTTCTATCATGTCGTAGACACATATCTTATGTTATGGTATCTTGTGTTTGGAAAAGATAATGCCATGCTTTTAAGGGCAAATATAAAAATCATGGAAACTTTGAAATTCTAAATGCCTAAATAACGGAATATGGTAATATCTAAATAAGTAAACATAAAATATTTAAAAATTTGTAATAGTTGCTATAAACCTTACTTGGAAAAATGCTATTTAAAAAAAAAAATACGTATTTAGTTTTTGATATGCGCTTTTTAGTATAGGTTTTAATAATAAAATTATTTTCTCTAATGAGGTCTTTCATTTGACAAGATATGTTAGTCACTTATTCAAATTTCGTTCTTGCTATATCCAGGTGACTGTAAATAACTTTTTATTGAATTTTTTAATTAATGATTAATATATAGCGTAAATTAATGATTAATATAATATATAGCGTAAAACTATAATATAGGAAAAAATATACTTCTGACTAGTAAATACGCTCTATTATATTTGCTCAATCTGTAATGATATTCATCAAATTCGCCATTAAGATTTAGAAATAGTTTGATTAATATTCAATATTTACCAGATCCAGTGGCGATTACATATAATAGCTTGTAATTATGCAAAATCAACAGTTTATGACATTAACTGTTACACGCATATATAATTCATTCACCCACATTATATTTTGAAATTTTTATAGTTTATTTTATGTTTTATTTGTTGAAAATATCAAATTATAATTATTATGTTGAACTAAGATGACTGTGGATTTAATCTTGAATTTGATGGTTGGGAGTGATGTCATAAAACACATAATAAATTTTTTTAGTATGTCTTTTATCTCTAATGCATTTACTCTACCCCAATCATCTCTTACCATATATAGTTAAAATATTTTCTATCCATAATGTTTTTCTTTATTTGAACTAAATCCACGAATAACTTTTCCTCATTTGAACTATTGTTTTATTACATGTTTAATAAATATTTAAACTTAATTTAAACACGAAAATATCTTTTATATATATATATATATATATATATATATATATATATATATATATATATTTCTTTTATATGTGTGTATATATATATATATATATATATATATATATATATATATATATATATATATATATATGTGTGTATATATTACACACATATTTATGTACATATGACTTATTTCTCAAACTCTGTTACAAAATATTTAGTCGGTCATCACGACCACTCCAAATGGAACAATTAAACGATGGATTGTAGCGAATGGAGTGAAGGTTTCACGATCACTGCATATTTTACCGACAAGTGATAAAAGCTCATGTAAACACGCATTTCATAATTATTACAGTCAACAATTACTTCAATTTGTAGATGTATAGAAATCTTGAGAATTAATAGGATACAATTATTGCCTCTAATATTTAATCTTAACCCTCTCCCACCACAAAAATGTATTCAGTGGGAATGTCAAACATATTAGAAATTATAAATTCACTAGATATTTATTTCATTTTGATTGTAAAAATATAAACAAAATAATAAACTATTTATATTAATAGTTTTATAGCATACTTTATACAATCAATACCGTAAATGTTGATTATACTGTATTTACTGGCTAGCAATTTTCATTCTTATTATATATAAGGAGGGGAGTCCGTCAGTAAACCCCTTTTGAAATTAAAAGAACTAAGTTATAAGTAACTTACTTAGTTACTTACTTACTTACTTTTTAACTCGAGATTTGTTTAATTTGCTTACCTGAAACAAAAGGAAACAAATAAGTCAATTATAAACCATTTTTTTATCCTAAACTAATATGTTTTACATAATATACATAAGTATCAACATTCTTTGTTAATCTAAAACACCTAGTTCTCCAATTTGGTTTTCATAAAAATAATAAACGCTTCGGAAATAATACAACCAATTACTAAACAAAATAATTTTTTTTTTGTTAAACTTGTAATTTCTATTAATAAACGCATGGGTATTCATTGATGAGTACGGGTTAAATAATTGATAAGGAAGTTTTATTTTTTTATTATGAATATTTTGAAGCCTATACATCCAATGCCATACTGAAAAATTAAACGAAACTGTACTTTATAATTTTAATTTTAATTGTCTTGTGGTTTATAGTCGAATTTTATATACATTCAATTTATCCTGGTATTGTTTTTTTTTTTGTTTTTTTACGTTGATACACATACTTGAAATTTTTATTTATGTCATATTTGCCCTTTTGATTTCGGTGGTGGAATGAAGCCAAAGTTGTTTTTGAGGAGTCCTCAGAAACTGTCAAATACCAACATTCGACATTTTCTGATATAATCCGAGCCAAGTTAGTGACTTTAGAATGTTACAAAAAAAAAAAAAAAAATACCATTTATGATATTAAAATTATCTGATCAAAATTTACAATCAATTGCTTTGTTACATATGCATTATATATGCTCTAATTTAGAAGTTATGAAATAGGACAGGCCATTAAAAAAATATTAAATTTTAATTACTTACGAAGTAGTTTTATATATATATATATATATATATATATATATATATATATATATATATATATATATATATATTATTACTTTTCAGTTTTCATAATTATAAATATATCAGAATATAGAGGCCGTTGGCAGTTACCGCGATAGTTCCCGGATTTACAGTTGACTACTGTCGCATTTACTGCCACATGTATCCTTTTTGAAACCTTATCAACTTTGATTGCGTGGAAAACATAATTCTCATATATTGTTGTATTTCAGTTATTTCTGAACTTAAAAAATTGATCCTACTCTACGTTTTTAAGTTATTCATGGTGGAGAAATGAAAACTATGTACTTTATTTTGGTATTGATAGTTGACCGTATGGTACATCAGGAATAGGATGGTCCGGACGGCGGTCAAGAATAAAATAAAATAGTTTTATATAGTTTAATTAATAGTTTAAGAATATAATTAATAGTTTTTAGATGGTCCGAACCATCTTCTTCCTTAAATACTTTATTAATTTAAACATTTATTATAAATTTCTTTAATTTTGTATTTAGATGAATTTTTATTGATTTTGTTTACATTAAATTAGTTTGTAGATTAATTTATTTATAAATGAGTTGCCTTTGTTAAAGTAATCTGTGTTGTGTTCAGTCAGATGTTCTATACTCGCCACTTATTCAATTGACTGTCACTAGGCTAACAGTGAGCGAGTTTCGATAGTTTTCGGATATATCGAAAAAATTTATCGATATTTCAATTTATCGGTCCTCCCTATTTTTAATATTTTACAAGTTCTTGTAAAGGGACACTCATATATTGATATTTCTGTGCCGGTATAATTCAGATATTGTTTTTATATTATCGATATATTTGTGCTGATATAATTAAATTTTGTTTATTATTAAGTTCATTTCCAACAGTATTTAAATAATAAGAAAATGGCTACATTTTAATCTCTTTTCGATTCGTTTAGGATCTTTTTTTTTTTTTTTTTTTGATAAAAGAATTATTTTAACATATTAAATATCGATATTTCTGTGCCGATATTAACATGATATCGATATTATGAACCGATATAAAACTGGATTACGATATTTTTCTTTCGACATCTTATCCCTATGTAGTACTGCAACTATTGATATTAACACGAACACACCACACCATAAGTTTTTTTATGATTGTTTATCGAACCGGCCATCCTTGGAAAAAAAATTTATTTTATATTTTTTTCTCATTTTTTTTTTGTTTGCTGAAAAAATATAGATTTTCGATACTCAAATTTTAATGTCATATTACGAAATATCGAAGAAAAAAATATCGGACATATATATCGGTATATTTGTTAACAAATATATGGTATATCGAAATGTTTTCAACAGCCCTATGAGCGAATAAACGAGGACACTACCACAGAGTCTCACTGTCGTGACAGCTCTACCACGACTACCACACTACCATGACTACCACACAACCACGACTACCACACTACCACGACAATCACACTATCACAACAGAAAACGAGGTTTAAGATTAAAAAGACTGTACCTGTATGCTACTGTAACAGTGCCTAAATCCATATATGGAATTCTCCTATTTTCGAAGACGCTAAGACGGCATATTGGTCCCAAATGTGCTAATATGTACTATAAGTATTTCTACTGATTGGTGCGTTATGAGGATGAGTCATGTAGCATGCTGACTCTATCACCTCCCCTCCACACTTTACCATCCCGGCCATTTAGGCTGTTAGCCGAACACAGTACACACAGGAACCAATTTATTCAGTTCCGCCTAATTGGGGCCCAGTGTCCCCTTTTATGGTCTCGATATGGAAATTAGATTACCTACCGTTTGAGTCGTTAAATGTTATAAATTTAAATGCATATATATTTGAGTGTATATACTTCATGTGTTCTCCATGTTTGATTTATTACCTAAATATATATATTCTATTTAGTTTTTATGGGAATTTTTAAATAGCCTGTAGAAGGAGAAATAAATAATTACAACAATCATTTAAGTTTACGCGTTTTTCGTCACTCCTCGTTATCGTCTACGTCGTTACATGTTTAATATTAATTTTTCTAAAATCTTTAGCTCTCCAATGGTATATTATACATCGATATTACTTCTCTTATTTCCGAAAATTTGTTTTCAACCTGGAAAAATATTCCTCCTTTGTTAATTATCAAATTATTAAATAGTTTATATTTTACCAGATTTTATCACAACTAACAATGAGAGATGGTTAATTATTTCAAATTAACAAAATTAATAGTACTTTGGAGTAATCCATTTTGAAAATTCGGAAATTCAACCCAGTCAGTTTAAGCCAATAAAAAGAGCATTTAATACTAGCTTGTTACCATTAATCCATTGCTGACTTTAAAGTTTCCATTTGGATCCTTATTCAACACCGATGTAAACAATGCATATATCGTTGTTTGCTTTGACTAATACTTTATTTAATTATGTATACCAACTCATACATTTCATTCCTTTTTATAAATTTCACTGATAATACTGGAAGAAAAAATTGTCATTTGTGGTCTTCTGAGGCACTACTGGAAAAAAGGATTAAGTGCGAAGGCAGCTGGTGAGGAACTTTGTGCGGTGGAAGATGAAAATGTGGTGTATCGTAATACAGTAGAATTTTGGTTCAGGCGGTTCAATTCTGGGAACAACAGCCTTCAAGGTAATGCTTTGTGTTTGGTGGAATTATGAGGATGTTTTGTACTTTGATCTGGTTCCAGATGGCAGGGCTACTGACGTTTAGCTTTACTGTGAATAACTCGAAAGGGAATATTGAGTTTTAAAAGAGGAGTCCCCTGCTTTGGTCAATCATATTAAAGTAATATTTAAGCAAGATATTGCTATTTCCTATCGTTCCCTCTTAATCAAAGAAATATTCTCAGAAATGGAATGGATGGTGCTATCATCTTACCCCACCCTCCTTACAGCTCTGACATTGCACTGTTTGGCTTTGGTCTTTTACGGTCAATGGTACATTTTTTGAAAGACTCTTCAAATACCACAGGAATGCCAAATCAGGATGTGAGGAGTTTTTCGCATTGAAAACCAAAGACAACGAAATTCAACTTCTGGTAGATAGAAAGATAGGTTAAAGTAATTGGCAATAATGTTTTGAAGAATAATTTTAATGTGTAGAATTTGCACTGAAATTTATTCTATGTACAAAGAGTTTTGTAACAACCTAATTATTGTTTTTTCGTGAAAATATTAAAAATGTATAATATCGATAATACAAGGTGGCACCTCTAATGGTCGATTTTGTGGAAAATGTTGCCGTAGCGTGCCAAGTATATACATATCTTTAATATGTAAATTCAGTTTCGTACAGCTTTTCGCTTTTGAGCTAGACTTAGCACACACACAGAGACCACCTTTGGAGACTTGGTTATTTGAACCCAGGGGAACTTATAGTATGTATTTCTGTGGAAAACTCAGATTAGAAATTTTTCTAAATCAACATTACTTTCCCTTAACATTACTTTCCCTTACTATATATTACATATATTAATATATATATATATATATATATATATATATATATATATATATATAATAGGTAAATGGAAGTAATACTGAACAGTTAAAATTAACGTGCCGCCAATGCAGGGAACTTTAGGGCAGAAACTTCTCTCTAAGACATCTGATCACATACTCATATTTTCCATTACTTTTTTCTAAATCCAATATGTACTTATACGTGATTGGAAATCTCGAAATGATGAGTTGTCACTAGGTGATGCGAGGTGTCCTGAATTTGGTCTGCATTTATGTGATGTCCTTCCGATCCTCATGATGCCTAAAATGCAGAAACGTTGACTGGATTGACTGCCGCTATTTTAGAGACCTAAGCTTTTACGTTAGGAATCATCCAATTGTATTAATTTATGTTTATTTTTGAGTTTTTGCTCTTCAAGATTAACAAATTTATTTATCGCTTTTTTTTCTTTCTTAAATCGTGATATGAAAAAAATGTTTATGTCAAAATGTTTTCATTGTCTTTAATGTGTGTTTTTGTACTTAAGTCATTCAATTACTGAGCGTTGCGCAGTCGTGTACACCTAGCACTGTCTGCAATTTGACGTTTCCGATTTTTGCAAGTGTTCACGTAAAGAAATAGCCTAAGAGGTTATGTTATAAAATAATTTTTACCGCTGATTTCCTGTTGCTCGTTTGCCGTTTAGAGAGCTCTGATTTAATTATTCTGAATTATGAATTATTGCTTCTCCATCCATTTTCCTGATCCTTAAACAATTCTCTCTTTATATCACTAATAGAATCGTCTAATGTAACAAGTTTGAACCTAATGGTTTCAGAGCCATTACTTTCAGGCGCGTTGGTAGTAGCTAGTTAATTACTTACTTTTTCATTGTCGATGATTCCCATTGTGGCAAGCACCCACATCACTACTATATATTATTACAGTAGTATAGATCCCTTTTCCGGCTCTCAGGAGCGATGGATTTTTATGAGTGAGGTTTCAAAAGAAAGAGAATTTCACGGAGAAGTGACGAATTCTAATTCCACTTGTTAAATTCTTACTAGGTTTTAAATAAATGTGATGAAAAAACTGGGAGGTTTCAAAATTCTGAATATGGTGAGTCTGTGGATCGAGACGGGATGGGTCGCGTTTTAAAGATTTCTATGCGGGCATCAGGTCATATACGTTCAAAATGGAGCGTATAGGTCCGCACGGACCCTATGCCATCTATCGTACGTGCCGTTGTCATAACAACTTCACATCTTTGGAAGCAATTTGAGACTGTATACAAAAACTTTTTAATAAGCGTGAAAAGGTTATTTTGCAAATAAAACGTTATTTTTAGGTTCTTATGAATGCTAGAGGAGATTATATATTCTTTGCCATGTATAATCCTAAAGGTACCTACTGCCAAATTTGAATACTAAACATAGAAAATGGTATAGCTGAGTCTTATTGCCTGTTAAACTGAATGGGTTACTAATTACTTATTTAGTAAACTGTTACTTCAACATATCCATTATAAACTATGTAGCTTCACCAAATGTGTGTGTTAAATACATTTTCTTGGTAATATAATACTGCTTATACGAATAAACATGTTTGCCTGATATCGCTTGCACTTGGAATGTATTAAGGAGAATAAAGATAGATATCTAATGCGAGAGTTCTCGCTCGGGTATAATAGTAAATGTAAATCGATAAAAATTAACCTGGACCATCAGGCTCCAGGATAATCAATCAACTAATACGGAAAACCCACATCAGACTTAAAAGAAAAAAACTAAATAATCGATTTGGACTATTATCCATGAACAATTTTTTTTCTCTTATAAACAAATCCTTTTCCCATAGAATATTTTCTTTCTGAAGGACGAACGGAGATCGGATTCTTAAAATGACAGGTCCATGTAATATATGCCGATGCGGCTTAGGACCCCGGTATTTGACGAGGGACTTTTGAATGAAGCTCCTAAGCCCCAGGCAGAAGTCCCAATATTGTAGCCGGCGATCTGATAGCATGAATCAAAGTATTATTTGGTATTTTCCTGGAGCCGGGATATTGGGAAAGATATATAAAGTGATTTTATTTGAGTAGGGGAGGTTGGAGAGCCCACACTCCTCAGGCAAACCGCATCTTTAAGAGTGAGTAATACTTGGGAAAAGTTTTTATTAAATTCTACATCTTTCAACAGTTTCTCCTCGTAGGACCCACACAACCTTTTTTTCAAACACATTTTTCATTTTTTCTCTTTCAAACATGCTTTTCAATGGCTCCGTATCGAAATTTCCAGACTTTTCTTTATTCGTAGCCTATATAGAGGAAAATTACTTATAATGAAAAGCCCTTTGAGAAACCACTGAGGAGGTCTTATGAATTAATAACTCTTAACTTTCAGAGAAAATTCAGAAGGAAACAACCCTCCTTCATTTTTTTTTTTTTTTTTAACTAAGATGAGAAAAAAAAGTGAGAGTGCTTAGGATCACGCGCTGGAAGTGTAAACTTATTTTTAAAATTTGAAAAATGGAGTGAATTCAGCAACAAAAAATTTAGAGGTGCTATTTTAAGTTATTATTTTTATTTTGCTTACTTATTGAATATTTTGATTACTTCTATGAAAAATGAAAACATCAAATAAATGGCAGGATAAACTGCCCGTTGTTGCGCATCGCGTATCCCGATAGATCTTGCTTCTTAGAATATCTTCGGAAATAGTTATCCGATTTTGTAGGTTGACGTGTCATTCGACCAAGCGTCAACCCCTCTAGTTTTTAAAGTATTCGTATTTTAAAAAACACAAGTCGCGCGTGCGATGCCAACGGATAACTTATCCGATTTTTCCCTCTCTATTGCCGTCCTTGAATTGATAGCTTCTCAAAGGATTGAGCTACAATTTTCTATGGCATATCGTTTTAAAGAGGATTGAGCAGGCTTCATTTTGGCTTACTCACAATTTACCTAGTCGTTTTAGTTTGTGAAAGAAATTAATCCAAAGTTTCACAGAGGTGATTTCCGAATTCGTATTAAAATATTTGAAAAAGGAAAAGTGCTAGACCTATACTATGATGGAACGAAATGTAGTAGGGTTCTTACTGTTTAAAACGGTATGCCTATAACAATCGTAGCTCGTTCCGTCAAAGACTTACAAGGAAAAGAACGGACGAAGACGTCATAAGTTGTCGTCCGAAAGTATCCTAAGGGCTGCGCACTGCTGCGCCTCGTGGTCCCCACTTCGTTTATTATTGCATTGTCATCCACTCCTAAGATATGTTCTAAATTTTAAGTATCTAGCTCATCGGGAAGATAAGAAACAGATGAGAAATCATAGGCTGGGTTTAGGTAGGTTACGGTATGATGTTGACGCTGACGGTACGGTATGTGACGCGAGTTGGCTTTTTCTACCCCATCCCAAAAGTACCAAACGGGCCAAAAGAAGTTTACACTTGAATTAGTGCGTGCAACCTTGACGCGCGATTGAAGTAAAACTTATTTGACGCTGTGGAATATATTACGATTGAACTAAAAATAAATAAGCCCTGTCAGAATCTATTAAATTATTACAGGCAATAATCTGTAACATATTAACAGCTGAAGTGATGTTTGCCGACTTGCACTATATATACTATAATAAAATATTCTATACAATAATATACTACACTATAAAATATCATATACTATTGATTTTTAATTTATAACTAATACCTATATCTATTTAAAAATCGCAAATATTTAAATATAATATTTAACAAATAAGATGGAATATTTAATAAAAAACGCAAAAATATTTACTAATACAAAAAAACCCCATAAAAGATACAAATTCTTCCTTAATTTACGATAAAGAAAGTTTATATTAAAAATCATTTGTTTACTCTTTAAATAAATGTTATTTTTTAAATGATCGAAAGCAAAAATTTTTCGATTATCTCGAACAAAACTTTATATTGAGAGAATCTTCTTCAAGAATCTTTATGTAATTCTTCTTCACATGTTGTAATTGGAGTATATTCAAACTATAAAATATATGAAGGTCTTGAAGATTTTAACACTTGTAAATTACAATTTTATTCTTCCTTTTCTTCAATCCAAAAGAATCCCAAGAAGCTTGTTTTTTTGTGCTTTTTTTTTTGTTTGTTTTTTATTTCTCTTGACGTATTTCGTGTTTGGAACGCAGAGCTTGTGGGAGCACTGTTTACCAACGGATATTCTGGAAAACGTTTCAACCAAATGAAAAAAAAAATCTGCTGAACCCACTCACTCGACTTTGAGTCAAAATAAAATTCAAAGAATGTTTGCCTTATCTGATTGTTTTTTGTTTTTTTTATGTTTAGTTTTGTAAGAAATTAAATTATCTTTCGAATAAGGATCTGGAATGTGTCCGGGAGATGTAAATTGTTCATGTTATCAAATGATTAAACAAACCTGAACCGGTTTCCATAGGATTATGCACATAATACTTTATAAAACAGGTCTACAATGTTCAATATGCTACATCTCTGCTAATACTGATACTCAATTTTTTCTCCAAATTATCTTTCAAATACACATCCAAAATATTCCAGAAAAAGTATAGTTTTCGAGTTATCAACTGAACTATGGTGAACCGGTGTCCATACAAATATGTGCTAAATAATTTATAACGCGTGCAAAAGGTTCAAAGCGCTATATCTCTGCTAGTACTGTACCGATTTGGATATCTCTGCTAGTACTGTACCGATTTGGATATCTCTGCTAGTACTGTACCGATTTGGATATCTCTGCTAGTACTGTACCGATTTGGATATCTCTGCTAGTACTGTACCGATTTGGATATCTCTGCTAGTACTGTACCGATTTGGATAATTTGTTATGTGTTTTATAGGAAATTTAATTTTCTTTGGTATTCAAGTGTATTCTTTTTTGTTATGCACGAATAAAGTTTTATTTTCTTCATTTTTTTTGTCGTTTTTCGGGAATGCGCTATATAGAGAAATTACAACTGCTTTAGGGGGAAGATTTTATGAAAGTTTCATTAGTACTTGCGGAAAGTTACTCGCACATATACTGGTTGTATAACCTACCCACTTATCCACATTTGATTTAATTTTCAACGTTTAAGGTTACAAGATAATTTTTTTGTGTAATAAGTGCGATTTGCTTTGAAAAGTGTTATTTGCATTAAGTTGTTTTTTGTTTGTGTCGTTTTCCATTTGAGTTTAAAGTGCTTAAAGCAAAGGAGGGTCAAGGAAAATAGTTGAAATAGACAAGCCTTTTTTCCTAAAAGAAAGAATCAGGAAGGGAGAGTGCTTCCTCAGCAATGGCTCTTCGGTGGAATCTTCGGTTTCTTCACAGAGAAGAAGACTCATTTCTTGCTATTTTATATAGCATCAATAAATTAGCAAACCCCAAAAATGTTAAAATTAGTGTTTTTTCTTAATATTTAATTTCATAATGTAATCTTCTTTTCTTAAATAATTGTATTTATAAAAAATCATTCAAAATGAAAGTTTGGTACTGTTCTATTTCTTTCTGTTTAAGGTATTTTAGTAATAAAATGTAATTTAAAAAGCCATAAATATGAAATAACCTTAGCGTAATCAGTTTCAGATTATGAAGGTAGCAGCAGCAGCCATCTTTGTGTGAGCAATTTTCTGTAAGTACGGTTTCATCAATAACGTTGGAGTTCTTTTGGCGTTACAGACCATAGAAAAACATGTTTGTCGGCTATTGCGTAGCCGCAATTGCGCACAGAGTGGCCTATTCGGTTCACAGGCGTCGGGGAAGGGGTGGGGGGAGGGGTGGGGGTAGGGAGCAAGACCCTACAAAGCAATCAACAAAACCGGTCCACCTGTTTAAGAGATAATCGTGGTCCAGATATATAGACCAATGGGCAAAAATCCATTTGGATCTATTGAAAACTGCAACTCGAAAATTTGACCCTGATACAATACATTAGCTCTACGGTGAGGAAAGAAAAAAAAATTAAAAGAATTGTTTATATATATAGAGTGAGCTTAGTTATTGTTCTGTTCTGTATGTTTAGAACTGAGTTTAAAAAAAAAATTACGATGCAAAGGAGTACCTAGGGAGTTAGTTTGCAATATCTACAATACGAAATTTCACCATCACTTTTGAAAATTTTCGGAAACTCCCCAACGAATGCTCTTATCTTAGAACTAGAAGCACGTTAAACTTTCGGAAATTTTAGTAGTCCGGGTGTAAACACCGTACAATTCCAGGTGATCATTTGAAAGGTAATATAATTGTCTGAAAGCTATACATAAAAAAAAATACTGGCGAAGATATTTAAATTTGTTTTTGTATTAGATCTTAACGCAAAGCGGTAGGGAAAGTCGTGCGAATTAACAAACCAGATATTTTATATTTTTTATATCTTCAATTTCGTTATTTATTCTTTAAAAAAATGGATTTATCTGATTGAACTTAAATACTGCGGAGATTAGCTGTTCCGGAAACAAATTAAACAATAATTTGCATGTATATTATTCGAAACAAATTGTTCAACCAGAGGGGATTTAGTGTCCTATAATTTGATTCCTTTATTCTCATAAATATTATAAAACAATTAAATTATATTATAACAATTACATCATATAGAATACAGAATACTTCAGAGAATTCCAACTTTGCAATTAATTTAAATGAAAAAAATCATAAATTCATTAAAAGCTAAGGAGTTAAATTTATACATCACGTTGAAAGCAGCCTCAAATTAAATATATATGAAGTCTTTGAAATAATAAAATCCAGATTCTTGTTTAAATGACCAAATAAATATCTCCAATAGTCCAATCTTAAATTTATTCCCATCTATAACAGAAAAACCATTTACTCACCGGCATTACTGGAAAAACCCTGACCCTTAAACCGTTTACTTATAAACATCCTACCTACCATTCGTTCACTGTTAGTTCAATGCGAAAAGAAACCAGTACAAACTTTTTGATATAATGTTTGATATAATCGATTTAAGCCTTGGTGAGTACTAACATGCATTTGATTTCTTGTCTTAATTAAATTCATAATTCATAAATGTTTTATAATACTGATTTATATTAAATCTAATTTAATATGTATAATAATACCAAACTATATTTTGAATTGCTTATTTTTGAATTTTTGTGTGTTTTTAGAACTGAGAATGAATAACATTCGAAATTAGTTTTCAATAAAACAAATTTCTATGGCACTCCGAGGCCCAACTCGTGCGGTATTAACTTGAAACTGACATTGTTTTCTTTTTCTTACACTACGATTTTATTTACAAATATAAAGCTTGATGTTATTTACTTTTCGCAAGCCGGATTCGATAACATATGTTCTAGTTCTTTATTCTTGCTCTCTCTACTTATTATTATTATTAATAAAGGCAATCCACAACAACGTGATGTCTGTCTGCCTACGCACTGCTATGTCGACTTTCAATGATTCACCGATGTCAGTTCATACTGGACTACTAATATAGGTGATAGATAAGGTAAAAAAAAATTAAAATAATAATAATGACAAATAAATACTAAAATAAAATAATAATAAATAAATAATAATAAGAAATAAAAGAAAATAAATAAGTTAAAAACAAAGAAGAAAGTTAAAAAAAAAATATATATATATATATATATATATATATATATATATATATATATATATATATATATATTTATATATATGAATAAATGAAGTGGAAACAGAGGAAAAATATAAGAATCTAATTTTTCTAATAGAAAAATATTAGAATCTATATATCTTTAATTTTAAATTGATTCGTATATTTATCGATTTGTTTTAAATAATCGAATATTTCGGTAATGTGTGGAATATTGTCATTTTTTAAAGTTGCCAAATGATATGGGAGACCGGTATCAATCAGCTGTCTGCAGTCAGTAAGTGTTTTACAGCCATAGGTACATTGCTTAATCCATTGCAACTGTTCATTCGCGTACATCAGGACCGAACAAAGACAGCTTCACAACACTTAAACACAAATAATCATAAGGACAGATTGTTCTCAAGAAAGCCTGTTGACGACGCAACAGGGAAGTATTGTGGTGAGTAAAAAAAAAATTACCGTCGTTTCAAAGGTTAAAATGAATGCCTCAAGGCAGGGGCAAGTGCATACTAAGAACTATTCAATCAATCTAATCAAAATGGACGTGGTTGAAACGTAGGATTCAATGTAATATTTGGGCATAATCGTCTAAGCAATATTTAAAAAAAAAATGAAGGGAAAATCCTGCTTCAAAAATAATAATTTTACACTTCTGTAAAGTCGAACTTTGTAAGATTTATCGCTCACTTGCTCCACATTACCCTACATTTACTTCACCAACGGTTGTACTGTGTTTACTATGTCTAATTTGTGATTTACATTTCTCCTTGACAGTTTTCTATTTTTTAAGCTCCTTACCGCAATCACCCAGCAAAACATAATAGTCGAGGCAAGTGCAGACCTCTATAGTGTGCGTGATGAACTTACCCTTACTAACATGTTTTGTCGAGGAAACTACGGACTAGCGAATGAAACAAAAATATTTTTTTTCAATACATTTATTCAATTATATTCCACATCCCGCTTTCATAATTGAATGAAGATTGTAAAATGTACACTTGAAACACACTTTTTTCGATGATTACACTTGCTCTTCCAGATACTTTGTACGTACTTACCCCGTAAGGCGGGGGCAAGTGCGTATTAGTACTATTCAATTAAATTATCAATCTCATCAAAATGGACATGGTTGAAACGTAGGCTTGAATATAATATTTAAGCATAATCGTCTGGAGAACATTTTTAAAAACAGAGGGAAAATCTGGCTTCAAAAATAAAAAAAATTACTGTCCTTGTAAAGCCGAACTTTGTAATATTTAGTGCGCAATTGTCACACATTTACTTCAAACTTCTCGACTGATCTACTATATCTAATTAATCTTGTTTTAGTCAGTTAAAATCTGATGTACTATCTTCGGTATTCAGGTGATTGCATTCATATTCATTGCTATTGTACTTCGTATAAGTCGGAATTTAATTTTAATTTATCAAAAGCTTTACTAAGTGCTGACTTCCCTTTTTGGAAACTTCAGAATGCCCATTTTCGTGTATGTTTCAAAAAATATAATGACATTAAAATTCCCGATGAATCTACTTTGAGTAAAAACTGTTTGGATGATTGATTGTTATGGCAACTTTTTATTTAAATTGAAAAGTTTCTTCATGAAAAATCTCTGGGTTTAAACATGCAAAAGAACCAACACAGACGTTGCTTGTACCACTCAAAGCCTGCTGAAGCCTGAAATTGTGAGGGCAAAGTTCAAAGACATAAATAATTTGATATCAAGTGTGAAGAAGATTTTTTTTTAAAGGGCCGGGGAGACTTCCATTGTTCAAAGATATAAACCCAGGATTTCCCCTACCTCCTCAAACAATCGTGACCAGATGGCCGACATGATTGCCAGCTCCATTTTATCACGCTGAAAATCTTCAATCCATAGAACACACCCTTAATTGTTTCGATGAAAATGAATGCATGGCCAGATAAACAACTGTTAAAATCAAAAACAATAAAATAAAAAAATAACTATATAATGCCTAAAATAAAAAAATAAAATAAAAATTATTTTTATTTTGCCTATTTTTTTTTTTTAAATTCAGTTTTTTTTATTTATTTTTCTCTGTCACTTGTTTATATGGTATGAATGGATTCTTATAGCACTAATAACTATTTCCCTTTAGTATGATAGATTGTATTATATCTCAATAAAAACTGGATGTATATTAAATTTTTTTTTTCAACTTTCAAATTTCAACGATACTTGAAAACTTGGGATAAAAGCATGCTGCTCTCACGCGTAAATCGGAGCTAATACCACTTGGAGCTTAAATCATTTCCCGGTAAAATCAGAAAAGAAATCAATCGAAAATTTGAAGTGGTGTTGAACAAAAATCCAGGCTATTCAATTTAACTACCAATCAAGGCATGATTCCTGGAATCCTTAATGAAGAGTTCTCGCTTCAAGCTTTAAGCTCTTCAGACATTTCAAAGTTTAAATATGCTGCAATTACTTCGTGTGCTGTAAAAAGCAGCTTCTCGCTATATTAAGCATCGTTTCGAGATAATCGAAAAACGTTTTATTATCAATCATTTATTAAAAAAAAAATATATATATTTTTAGTGTGAACAAACGATTTTTAACATAAACTTGGTTTATTGTAAATAGCATCATTTATGGAGTTTTATATATTAAAAATCATCAGTAAATAGATTGCGTTTTTAATAAATATACCTTTTTTTGTTAAATATCATATTTAGATATTTGCCATTTTTAAATAAATAAATATCCGGGCCTTATAATCAGCTTTTCATATAGTTTATTCGTCACCAATCCCAAACTTTATAATTTTTTGGAAACAATTGATCTTGTAATAAAAGAAAGGACTGAGCTTAATTCGAGTCTCAAAAGGATATTTTCCTTTAATTAATATTTTTCTTAGGATTTTTTTAGTTTTTGCTTTTTAAATTTATATATTTAACAGTTATTTTATTGTTACATAGAAAATCGTCTTTTTTTTTTTTTAATTAGGCTGAAAATACAGTTATCTAGTCTACCTCTAATTAAAAGAGCCAAATACAGGCTAAATTTATTTGGGCACCAGTACAAATAGATAATTAAAACTGTACAGGAGTAGTTTTATCAGCTGGTGTACGCTTGATGGTATAGTAGGATCGATCTCTAATTAGAGTAGTTTCATGTTTTTGTTAAAAATAAACATAAAAGAGACAGTTTTTGATAAAGGAATACACACTTGCTCTTATTGGGAAACACTGCCAAAATAACTTATTTAGATATTTTTTGAAAATATTGTTTTTAACACGTTCCTGATACCATTCTTTAAAAAGTTTCTTAACG
Organism: Rhaphigaster nebulosa; assembly: GCA_948150685.1. Classification (NCBI taxonomy): domain Eukaryota; kingdom Metazoa; phylum Arthropoda; class Insecta; order Hemiptera; family Pentatomidae; genus Rhaphigaster; species Rhaphigaster nebulosa. The sequence goes on from OX411308.1 coordinate 170,474,173, forward strand.
TTTTAAAAGACTATTATTTATTGAACTAAAAAAAAACAACGATAAATGTTATATTGGGAATTTTCCAATGAAATTTCACAAAAAGTATCTCGTAATAGAGCACTTTCTTATAAATTTTCCTTTTTCTTGATGTATTATGTCGACATAATAATATCGATAAACATGTACTCCTTTGGACAGTAGCGATAACATCAGACAATGAGGGTCGGACAGCTCACCTCGAAGGATAGGAACTGAAGATCAAAGAAATGACGGAACAAAGCGACTGGAAACAGGGAAGTAGGAACCGACAAACCCTTCAATTCAGGCCTTAGAACTTTCAAGGGACATTTTGGGAAGGTGGGGAATTCTTTTTTTCGTTGCAAGTTTCTTTTTTTTTTTGTAGTTCCTTATCCCTCTTCAACTATCTACTCTTAACCTTGTAATAATTTAGAACAGGATAATTTTATTTGTTGTAGGAAAATTTTAGAAGCGGATATAAAAAAAAAAAAAAAAAGTTTGCATAAACTGTTGCCGGAATTTTTAAATATCTAATAAAATTTTGACTTTGGTAGCTTTTTTTTATCTCGACTATCTACAATCTGTTCTTCATAAATTCAGCATTATTAATTTTATATTATTATTTTATAATAATTATTTTTACGGCCATGAATAAAGAACGATATGAGTTATTCTAAAATTCTGTTCTGTTATTCTGAAATAGAGCAAGTCTTAGCTTGCTCTTGATTTTATTATCGAATTTGCATTAGTCTGCAATATTTTCTGAGGATAATGTATCTTAATTAAAGTATCTTAAACAGGCTAAAAGGGTATTAAAAAATGAAACACTTCAAATATAAAGATGGACCTCTGTCCTAAACAAGCAACAAAGTACAATAAGAAACTTATTTTTGTTATCCAGTAAAACTTCGATAATGTTACGGTGTACAGAATTGAAATTAAAACTTTTGTTGAGTTCAGACATCATAAACATTTGTTTAAACAAATGGATACGAAGACGTTTAGAAATAAGAATTTTTTCTAAGTTTTTACTTATTTGTATACATTTTTATGTATGTATGTCAAAAATTACCAGTTTTGGATGATATATTTGGGAAGGTTTAACAGATTAAACTAGAAAAGCATTTATAGTCAATTATCAATCAAGCATTTACGTTAACAGATTTCATGAGATATGGAGTATCATTTGTTGTTATATTTATTATTTTATTGATAATATGTTTGTATTATTTGTATGTTTGTATAAAATTTATAAGAAAGTGCTCTATTACGAGATACTTTTTGTGAAATTTCATTGGAAAATTCCCAATATAACATTTATCGTTGTTTTTTTTTAGTTCAATAAATAATAGTCTTTTAAAACGTTAAGAAACTTTTTAAAGAATGGTATCAGGAACGTGTTAAAAACAATATATTCAAAAAATTTCTAAATAAGTTATTTTGGCAGTGTTTTCCAATAAGAGCACGTGTGTATTCCTTTATCAAAAACTGTCTCTTTTATGTTCGCATGATGGCATAGAAAGATCAATCTAATTAGGGATTGATACATTGTTTGCCACTTCCATAAATTTGTTTTATTGAAAACTAGTTTCGAATGTTATACATTCATCTTCAGCTAATAAAAAAATTGAAATAATATATTCCATAGCAAAAAATAACGGGTACAAACCACTATCAATCATATTTTAAAAAACAAATACAAAAAAAGACAATTGATGATATCTATTCAACAATCCCCGAAGATAGACCCATCCCGAAACATTATGTTTTGATTCTTTTTACGGCCATATATCCACCAAAGTCGGAAATTAATTGAAAAAACTAGGATTTAATCCTGCATTTAAAATAGAAAAAACCCTATCCTCATATTTCTCTTCTCCTAAAGACAAAATAAACCCTTTCCAAAAAAGCGGAGTATACGAACTAAATTGTAATGATTGTGCAGCCAAATACACGAAAAAACTGGAAGATCGCTAAATCAGAGATTAAAGGAACATATATGTGCATATAATAATAAGATAGAAAATTCCAACTTTGCAATTCATTTAAATGAAAAAAACAAAAAATCATCACAGACTCAGGAGTTAAATTACTACATCTCGTTGAAAACAGCCTCAAATTAAATATATATGAAACACTTTAAATAATAAAATCCTTCAAATCCAATCCAAATTTAGAACTAGTTTCTGTTATGTTATTATTGGAATATTCTATGTCTTCTCTTAAATAGCAATGAATGCAATCACATGAATACCGAAGATAGTACATCAGATTTTAACTGACTAAAACAAGACTAATTAGATATAGTAGATCGGTCCAGAAAAGTTTGAAGGAAATGTGGGACAAGTGCGCACTATATTTAATTGAATAGTACTTAGTACGCACTTGCCACTGCCTTACGGGCTAAGTACGTACAAAGTATCTGGAAGACTAATTATTCAAGCAGGAGCGGCAAGTGCAAAATATTTCGGTTTCCGGAGGATTATTATACTGGTGTAATCATCGAAAAAAGTGCATTTCACAAAAAGTGAACATTTTACAATCTTCATTGAATTATGAAAGCGGGATGTGGAATATAATTGAATAAATGTATTGAAAAAAAATATTTTCGTTTTGATTCGCTAGTCCGTAGTTTCCTCGACAAAACATATTCAAGCCTACAAACAAACAAGGGTAAGTGTACATCAGTGTACTATAGAGGTCTGTACTTGCCCCAACTATTATGTTTTGCTGAGTGATTGAGGGAAGGAGCTTAAAAAATGGAAAACTATCAAGGAGAAATGTAAATCACAAAGCAATTTGAAGAACATCTGTAGATTCCAACAAAAAATAAAATAATAATAAAAAGGGTTACCGCTAAATAAACACTGATATACTTGTGTACTGCAATAGTTGAATGACACAATTTTATCAACTTGTGGGAACTAATATTTTTATGAATTGTTATCCTTCCCCTTAGCGAACTTTCGTGTCTCATTTCTGATACATGAGTGTTTATGCTTCATGCTCCGTAAAGGGCAGCTATTGCCATTTGAGAGTTTGGATTTGGACTCCACATTTCGTTATTGATTTGCTGTGATGTACATTTTATGGTTATTTGTTTTAAGACCGTTAGTGTGAGATGTACTGTCTCTAATCTGCATTTGTGTGATCTCATTTTTTTTTTCCGTGATTGATGTCTGAATTGGCAAAACTTTGACTGATATTTGAGGACTATGTGGTACAACACTTTGGAATAATCACACAATATACTAAAATTAATATTGGTGAGAGTATGGTTGACCGTGGAAAAGTATGAAGGAGAATCTTGGTTGGGGACGCGGTCAATAAATGAATACACAATAAGAAACAATTTACTATAATGTGTGCCAATGTTTCGGCCTAAGTTTTAGGCCACCATCATGGCTAAGAAAAAATATAGCAATAGATATAACAACAGTGGCAGTACCAGTAATGATAAGAAACTTAACAAATAGTAAGATGAATAAGTATAAATTATAAAGAAAAATATGTTGATCATAATATGTTAATATAAATGTGAAAAATTAGGAGTATAGAAGAATATGTTAATAAACTATAGCAATACTGATTACTAACATTACCTAATAAAAATACTTTTTTTTACTTTGTTATTTTTTACATGTATTTTTCCATATATTTCATTAAATCTTACATATAAATCATTTGCATTACTTTATCATATCATCTTGAGATACATTTCATTCTTCTAAGTCTTCATTATTGTGTTACTATAATTAGTATTTTTCATACATTTTACTATATCTTTTTTTTTTAATATTTTGTTCCATATTTTATGTATCTATATTTTCAAAATAATTTTAAATAACTTTTTTGCCATTATCCATTAACATATTTTCTTTCTTTATTATTATTTTTCTCATTATGATCAACAAATTTTTCTTTACAATTTATACTTTTTCATTTTACTATTTGTTAACTTACTTATTATTACTGGTATTCCCAGCGTTATCTTTTTTGTCTTAGCCCCGATGATGACCTGAAATTTAGGCCGAAACATCGGCACACATTTCAATAAGTTTTTTCTTATTGTGTGTTCATTTATTGGATGCACCCCCAACCAAGATTCTCCTTTATAAAATTAATATATTTTCTTACTCATACTTCCTTTTCTTAATCAGGCCTAATACTGTTCTCCTTTACTTTAACTATTGAAGAATGTAAAGGAAGCGATAAATTCTTTTATTTTTAAAATAATAATAATAAGAAATATCACCAGATTGGGCGGTAGATGCCACAATAGAATCGGCAGTAAATTGGAAGTTTTGAGCTTCGTTAACCCAGTACCACAATTGGACCGCGGGGGAACTGAACAATGGAGGGTTGGCTGCGGCATAAACCACGTGTGACCGCTTTTATCACGCCATAATTCAATCCTTCATCGGTGCATGTCCGGGTCCGAGTCCACGCTTCGGACCCCGAATTTACTGTGCTCTCTTGGTCCTCTGTTCGCCGATCCCTATCTCCACTCCGCCTTGCTTTATCGCTTATGTTTAATAATTAATACGCTGTTATATTAAAACCAGGGTTCATTAATACAAATTCAAATTTCTGTAGTGAATTCTGTTGGTAATGTTTAACAAAAAAATTAACCAATAATCTAATTTCCCTATTTATGTACATATTGCCCATAAACAGGCAAGATGCTGGTGAAAGGTGGCCATCTAAATATACAATATACAGAAAGAAAAAAATTAGTGAGGGATTGATAAATTAGTTGCCACTTCTATAATTTTGTTTTTATTTGAAACTAATTTCAAATGTTATACATTCATCTTCTACAGTTCTAAAAACAGACAAAAATTCAAAAATAAGCAATTTAAAGTAAAGTTTGGTATTATTATACGTATTAAATTATATGTAATATAAATTAGTATCATAAAACATTTATGAATTATGAATTTAATTAAGACAAGAGATCAAATACATACCAAGGTTTAAGCAGATTATATCAAACAGAAAAGGTTGTATTAGTTTGTTCTCGCACTGAACAAGTAGTGGAAATGACTATAATGGAAGAAAGGTGAGGTGCTTGTAGGTAAATGTTACAGTTTAGGGGTCGGGGTTTTCCAGTAATTCCGGTAATTGTTGTTTCTGTTATGGATAGAAATAAATTTAAAATTGGATTATTGGAGATTTTAAAATGGTCACTTAAGCAAATATTTGGATTGGATTTGAAGGATTTTGTTATTTCAAGTGCTTCATATATATTTAATTTGAGACTATTTTTAACGTGGTGTATTAATTTAAATTAATTGGTGCTAAAATGATGGATTGATTATCAATTTGTGGTACTTGCTCACCTTTCTAAGTGAATAAAACTGAGACCGTGCTCCATTAAGTGAATAGGTACTCAGTAAAATGCTGAGTCTACGAAAGAGTAGATGGGTATTTTACTGAGTACATACTCACATAGTGGAGCACATTCTCAGTTTTATTCACTTAACAATGAGTAGGTACTCATTGTACTTCACTTTATTCACATCTAATCGAAGCATCTGCTCAGTTTTTGAGGAATTATCGCGTGCTCAGTTTTGTTCACTAAACCTTTTGAGTTCTACAACCAGCCAAGTCCATTTTTGTAAATTTTTCATAGCTGCTTGTCAAAGGTCATGGATCGATATTATCAATGCGCAGCTTATGCTATAATTTTCTTTTTTGTCATTGCTACTTGCATTCGTATCCATACATAATAATAAAATATTTTCAAGAGATATTTTACGTGTATCTGGCAAGTAAGCATTTTTTGGAGTTGGCTGGTTTTGGAAGAGAATAAAATAAAATCTATACCTACCTTTGTAATTTTATAATATTTAATGGCATATATTTATTGCAATTAATTTTTTCATTGTATTTTGAGGAAGCTTGGTATCTAAAACACATAAATAAATCAAACCATAACATTTTTTTTCTTTAGTTTAAAACATGAATTTAAAAATGTTCTTTAATTTTCGTTTTGTGTAATTTTTCCAAAACTAAAAGTATAGGATTTTGGGAACAAATATGGTGTCAGCAATCACATCTACAGGCTTTTCGATAGTAACTCCAATCGATACTATGGATAGTGCTATCGAACTATCGCTGAGCCTACGAAATAATTACTTTATATCCAAAGACTGGATCTCATAAGCCTTAACAATAAAACTATTTTAATGTTAGGTTTCGAAATCTAATTAATATTCTAAATTATACGTTCAAATAATTACTCAGAATAATATGTCCTTACAATTCTGAGACTCTTATTCCTTTTTTTCTTTTATTTTTTGCTCATATTTCTACATATTTTAAAATATGGGAGGGGAGAATAAGGAAGAGAAATGATGAAGGCAGAAAAGAATATAACGGAACAAGAGTGAAAGCAACGGTCAGATGAAAAGAACGCCATCTGGTAGATTACCCACCGAAACTATAGAATACGAGAAAAGAATGAGGAGGTGAGAGCTATGAGGAATGAAACGACTAATTGATGAACTTCTCTTGCATAAAATATTCTTCAATGAAACATACAATAAAAAAAAAATTGTTTACAGAATTTTACAAACTATAAATTACGTTATTATAAAGTTAGTTTGAAAATAAACTTGCTGATATTTCACTAATTATTATAAAACTAAACATTTTTGGAGACATCATAATGGACATAAAAATGGACTATTGCTAAAACTTGTATACTAGTAATAACGGAACATTATTTTTTATTTAATTATTAAATAACACATTAATATCAAGCTGTGTTTTGAAAATATATTTTACAATAATTTACTTCACGAAAAAGTGTCCAACTTGCGCCCGTGTCATTGCCATGGCAACTTCATACCCAAGCCGACTAAAAAACTTTTAATAAGGATGAAATTACTGTATGAAATTTTGTAATTAGGACATTCCATCCCAATGTGTTGAACTACTAGGTATGTGAAATTGCCTCGTTATAGAATGGAATTTTTTTCCAATGGATCAACTTCTCTGGCTTTGAAAAATTTACTTAACACCTGCGTATCGTCTAAAACAGTTATCTTGTTGTAGTGTATTGTAGATCTAACCTAATGAAATATTTCTGTGTAATTGCCCATATTTTGTAAAATTTGTATTAATCTAATTGTTAAACTCATCCCATATTATCTAGGCAACCATTGGCATCATGTCGACTTGGATCCCTCATTCCGGATTATGTCATTAATTGCTATAGCACATGCAATAATAACTTTTGCTGATTTTGTCAAATTGACCGTCCGAGTAAAATGTTTAATATATATATATATATATATATATATATATATATATATATATATATATATATATATATCTGGCGTGACACCACATGACTTCCTTATACACCTATTAAACTATAAATCGGTGATTCAAAAAAAAAAAAAAAAAGACGGAAGTAAAAAGTAAAAAAAACACTTTACAGTTTGAGGTAAAGTACAACTACCAGCCTGCCATTTTCAACAAAATCTAGTATGTTATTTATATTAACATAAAAATCGTAAATACCAAATTTGTATGTTTTGCATTATATTTTAATATAATCTATGATGAATGTTTATTATGATTTTCATGTAAAGTGTCACTCTTATCCAAAATCTGGCATGTTAAATACTTTTTATTGATATAAAAGCCTTCTATACTAAATTTGAAATGCTTCGCATTATAATTTAAAATAATTATTGGTGAAAGTTTATTATGAAGTTCAAGTAAAGAATGCCTACCGGTTTGCCAATTTTTGCAGAAATCTAGTATTTTATTTATATTGACGTAAAATAGTTATATGCCAAATTTGAGATGTTTTGCATTTTATTTCAATATAATTTTTGATGAAAGTCTAATGTGCCATAGAAGTTTCCACTTTCCACTTTCCACTTTCCACTTAGAAGGTTCCATTTTCGGTTTTCCAATTTTAACCAAAATAAATTATTTTATTTTTATTACTATGTAAGTCTTATATATAGAATTTGATATGTTTTGCATTATATTTTAATATAAATATTGATGAAAATCTATTATGAACTTCAAGTGATCATGTCACCACTTCTGGTGATCATGTAGCGACCAAAAAGAGAGGTTCATAACTAGATGTTACAAAAATCCCAAATACAAAATTTTAACTTTCAGCAAACTGTTTTTGAGTTCTGCGAGATATAAAAGATCGTACGTACAGATATCATACCGAATATAGTCAAAGTGGATCAGGGATGGTCAAAATGGATATTTCCGTTGAAATTTTAAAACCGAAAATTTTCGAAATTACAATTAATCCTTTACTTCGTACTAGGAAGTAAAAATAATTAGAAAATGAGGAATATTTTTTTTGCCAGTACAAAAATATGGATATATTACTGGTCTACATTTTTCAGCTATAGCTTATTTTTGTAGGACAGACTATTTGTAAGTTATTTACAAATTTTACATTGATATAAAAAAAGTCAACTCTGAATGCAAAATGGAACTACAGGATCAAATGTCTTGGAATTAGAATTCCAATAGGAACAGCAACGATCAATATTTAGAATTAATCTAGATTAAGAAACTTTTTAAGCCTCACAAAATCCAATTCAGTAACTCAGGCGGTGATGGTGGGCTGGCTAGCCTTGAGGTCTGAATGAGCAGATTGCATAATCCTACTGACATGCAAGACCGCAAGCCGCAAGACTAATATTGCGCGCAATATTCTCCCTGCCATATGGTTTGTAATGTCTTGCGTTGATGGAGGGAATGAATCTACTTCACGGCTGGCCACTACAGCCGGTGATTACTGCACCTCAGCTCTGATTGCGGTGGTCTGCGGGTTTGACTCGAGTACCAATGCAATGGCAACTACTTCCTCTGAGCTGGCGAGCGAGTTCGAGGATAATTACCAACTCTAGAAACTCGAACTTTGGTCATGCTTTGTTAAGCAACGTAAATTAATTAAGATTAATATAAAAGAGCAAAAATTAAAAAAAAGAGACAAAAATATTAATAAATAAAAATTAATTAATTGCTGGAGTACGATTTAAGATCCAAAACACAAAGTCTTAAGTCTCTAAACACCGTTAAATAACTAAACAGTCAACTAAACAGTTTCGCCAATTCACTCATCATCAGGACATATACAATACAGTCTCATTTATGAAGATCAAATAAAACACATCTCACATCAGCAGTCTAAAAAGATGCATTGATTGGAGACAGAAAATCACTCCAAGACGTTCAGTCACATACTGAAGATAAAGACGGGTAACATAACGACAGCTGAAAAGTTTATATTCAATCAGCGAAAAACAGAAAATACACATACCAAGCAACCAAAAAGGAATTTAAAAATAAAGCCACAAAAATAAATAAAATAAGAAATATATAAAAAAAAGCAAAAACATAAGTATAAAGATATGAAGAAGCATGCTTTAGCTGAGGAAGGTTATAATAAAATATACTGTTGCTATTATTTTCCTTTGCTTTCAGTATGTGATTAGATGTCTTAAAGGAATGTACTGTCTCTGGTTGATGCTCTTTTTTAGACTGTTGATCTGATTTTATTTGATCTGCATATATGTGGTTGTATGTCCTAAAAATGACTTAATTGTCGAAACATTGAAACGGGTGGAATCTTGCCATCGTATCCAAGCAATAAATTAATTTAATGAAAGCAAAAACTCAGAAAAATGTAGAACTAATATTAGATGATTCCGAAACAAGGAATTAATACTCTCAATCAGCAGGAAATAACTTTATTCTCACTTCTGTAACGCCACCTTCTTACCATGTTACATCCTAATATACAGATCCATGGAAATTTATTTAGTTTACAGAATTCGTATGTTACGCACTTATTCCCTTTGTCACATGTTCATCTCTTTTCCATTATGATTATTGTCGTGTAAAACTCCTTCTCGGTTTTCCTTTCCTGGACCTTGGCTGCCATTTTTTTTTTTTTTTTGAAACTCGGTTCAGAAGTGGTTGGCCTACATGTTTACTATGTGAATATTAATGTTATATTATATTAAATAAAAATACTGGTAGAAAACCATTGTCAAAATAAAATAAAAAATGGAGAAATGGCCTTACTAAAGCTTGAAAAAAAAAAGTGAATTTATTATATTGAATTTTTTATATGTTTATACAATTGATTATTGTTTCTTTTTTAATGTCTTTAAAAACAAGTTCTTGTTTGCAGTTGTTATTCAGTATTTTATGAGGCCTTTTCCAAACCGTGGCAAACAGCCCCAGTGTGGGGGTTGGTTGGCTCACCTTGACCTATTGGCTTTGAGGTTCTCCTGAGAACTCAATATTTCACACGAAGGTATGAAAAAAAATATGACAACATAGCCTAATTGATGAAGCAATAAGAATCCAACAGCATTTGCATACGTCAACCAAAGTTTGCATGAAAATGCAAAACGTGAAAAGTGTTGCCAACAAGCCCCGCTCTTCTCCACTGTGTATAAACTGAAATGTTTTGGAAGTAATGAAATATTTTTATTTGGCTTGTCTTTTTATTTAACTATTGATGGGATATGTGCTATCTTTGGTTTGTATATATGTGTGTGTATATAAATAAATAAAAAAATATATATATGATCTTATGATATATGTTTTTCACTGTTAATATTTAATTGCCTAAACGTTGACTTGTTAATTTATTGCTGTCATTTAAGAGACTCAGGACTTTATACTGGAATCTTGCAATAACTTCAATATAGCATAGAATTTGTTTTTTACTTTTTCAAGCAATCAAGGAGGTGGACTATACGCCGTCCGCGGTTTTCTCCGAGACTGCTGGGCCGATTTCACTGAGATTTTGCACCAAAGTCACAGGACACTTCAGAATGATCCTCGGCACTCGGCATTTCCATCAGCTCTGTCTCGAAATGGCGATCGTCTAGACGTTTCATAGATCCATTTCTCAGCCATTTATGAAATTCAAATAAATTTTCTTTTCTTTGTATTATTTTTGAATTATTTAGAAATTATAAACTGTTGGGTAATAATTTGTAGTGTTTATTTTTTCTTTAACGATTTCTTTACTTTGATTTTATATTTTTCTAAGATATTAGGATATATTTCGTATATAGTAGGCCTGAAAAAGACCTGCAATGTGGACCGGAAAGTCGGGATTCATTAACTTATTTTTACTGCCACCCTGACTATCTCCTGATTAATTACAACGTTCAAATATTTAATAGATAATCGAAAAACAGTTTATTCTCTTAGGATTCTATCAATGAAATCGGTCTGTACTGGACATATGACCTTTTACATACTAAATATAGAATGGTATATTGATTTAGTAATTTCCCATTCCAGTGTGCAGGGAATAACAAATACATAAACAAAATTAAACTAAACCGACAGGGACCAGGGCCGAATTAGTACGTTTATTAGAATTCGTTGTTAGCGGTTGCCAATATTTGATATGTGTCAATATTTACCAGTATTATGTGTCAGTATTTACCTAGGGCACCCAAACATATGCCAACTAATTTTGTTTTATATTCACAGTTTGCTAAATGTGTTTATTCGAAGTTACATTCATGTTCGGTTTGCACATGGTAAATACAAAGCGGGTTTTCATGCCAGTCTTCCTCTCGTATATAATGGTATCTACCTATGCTTCATGGCGCTATTGGGGATGTAATTATATATTTCAAACTATATGCAGTAAAATAATAATAATAATTACATATAACAAAAGACATAACGTTTTATGAGATCTCATCTACGTCACAATCTATGCCTTGGACGTTTACCGTCCGTTCAGTGGTAGTAAAATTTTTAGTGAAATTGTTAATCATTAAGAAAAACTACTTCGTATGTCCATTGAATTTCTGTTATAATAATCATAATAATAATAAAATGCTTAGCGAACCCGAAGACTCGATGCCGATACCACTAATCGCTGTTTACAAACTCCTTTCACCAAATAATGTCCAACAGAAATCCAAAAGATCAACCTTAACGCAATCCTCCCACATACGTCTCGGTCCACTCCCCTCGCAGTTACACATAAAATTACCGTTGATATTTGGATGTCCAGCAGTAACTATGAAAATAATTGAGAAAATTTTAATTTTAATTAACAAATTAAAAAATGTTGTCGTGTCGAGAAAAAAATATCATTTTTCACTTATCCATTACTAAGATGTATAAATTACACTTCTAAAAATTTTAATAAATGATGAATGCACATAATTAATCCACATATTTTTTAAAAATGTACTTGCCTCATACCCTTAAATCGAAACAGTTGCATTGCTTGTATTTTTTATACTATTAAAATATTTTGTTCTATTTATGATGATTGATTTCATAATCTTTTATGTTCAAATTACTGTTTTCTATTATGGGATGTATTTTATTATTATTTTGATATGCATATATCAATAATACATAAATATGTTTGATTTTCAATTAATATGCCTTGCTCATGTTCGACATTGTACTGCGGAATATCACAATCGTAAAACATTTTCAATTTTTCACTATTCATGATCGCTGCTGTGATATTTATTGTGATGATTTTTTTTATCAACAAACTGCGTTGAGAGAAACTATCATAAAATAACTCTGGGCCCATTCAGTCCAGGACACTGTTGAAAAGAAGAGACTCAAGTGTTTGTGTAAAAACCCATAGTGTTGCTGTCAAAGCCATAGAGGAGAAGTGTATTCAATGGTGACCTAGACCCAGAGCACCACAACATCGATTACATCGATCAACTTGGAAACTTAACGCCTTATGCTGATTCCAAAACACCTTACATTTCCTCTCTATCTTTATAAATTGTCGAGTTATGAGCTTATAAGATCTCTACTCGGCCGCCATTTTGAAACAAACATGTTAATGCCGAGTTCCGAGGATCATTCTGGGGTGACCTGTGACATTGGTACCGAATCTCAAGAAAATCGGTACAGTAGCCTCAGAGAAAAGCCGCAGATGGCATACGGCCGACGGACGGATTTTTTTTATTATTTTAATTTTAATCTTTCATATTAATTATATTTATTTTCTCATGAGATAATTATTTTCAATAAATGCAATCTGTCAATTTATATTATATTCAAGAATCTGTCAATATTTATATTCAATAATCTGTCAGGCATTTATTATTATTTTTATTTTAATCTTTCATATTTATTTTCACATAACATAACAATTTTCATATTGTCATACTTTTATTTTTCATACAGATACATTATTTATTTATATCTGTCTTAATTACTTTGCTACATTACTTAGTCACTACTCCACCTCTCTTTGAGGTTCAAGGTACTAAATGTTGTCTGTTAATTTATTTTTATTCTCCTTTTTACTGATTTAATATAGTTATTGATTTTTTTGTTATTGTTATTTCTTTTGTAGTTTATCTATTATCATTATTATATAGCCAGTTTTATTAATAATCACTTTAATATATTAATAATAACTAATTTATTTTTAGTTGTTGTTATTACTCTATCTGTTTCATCTTACAACATTTTACAAATCATCAATCTTTTCATTTTTTTCACTATGTCTTTTTAATTCTAATTCTAATACAGTCACTGTATAAATCATTGTTTTAGTTCTATTTTTGTATCTTGTTTATGCAGCCCTGATGAAGAATGAAAAATGAACCTGCATAGTTAGTCGAAACAGTTATTACTATTTGTGATCCAATTTTGTTTTGGCCGCCTCCCGAACCATATCATTTTTTCATAAAGTTTTATGGCCAACTATTGACTATTCAATAAATAAGAAATGTTAAATATAATATCTTGAACAATAATTATTGTACATTTAATAATAATTGTTGCACTTAGTATATATGATTTATCAAAATGCTACTTATTCTCTAAGATTTTTTTTATTTTTTAGTCAATATTCGCAAAAAATGAGTTAGGATCTTTCAATAATTTATTAAAAATAATTTTTATTAAGAAGTTAATATGTCGAGAATTGATATGGAATTAGTTGATTACAGATGGTATTTAAGAAGTTGGTCGAGGGGTGCGGTCGCTGAATAAAAACATACTTATAAGTGGAACTTATCTTTTATTTTGTACCAACATTTCGGGCCTACGTTGTACTCCTTTATCGGAGTTAATTAGAAAAAGTGAGATAAAAAATAATATAGTAAGACATTTTTGAAGTATAAAACATCTTCTTCTTCTCTTCCTTCCTCTTTGATGCCTTGTGAGTGAAGCTAAAAAGAAAGGAAATGGAGAAATACAGTTGGACAATGGATACACTCTGATTTACTCAGAGGTCCCAAAGGGCAGTTATGGCAAGAAAGATGTGGGTATTGTCATGTCCGAAGAGATTATGGCTAGGCTTGAAGACTGGCAGCTTTTTGTAAATTCGTGTAATACTAGAATTTTAAAGGAAAGAAGGGGGCGTCCAAAACTGTACGAAAGAATTAATGTACAAATCCTGGAGTCTGAAGAAAAGAGGGATGAGTATATCAAGACCAGTGAAGAGAGGCTGAAAGAGATAGACCTTGACAGAAACTTAGAGGACCCGTGGAAGGATTTTAAAAACATGGTACTAGAAGTAGCCACCAGGATATGTGGAATAAAACATATAAACATATAAAATATATAAATAAATATAGCTAAACACATATAAATAGATAAATAATGCATCGGCATGAAAAATTAAAATATGACTATATGAAATTATTCGAAAATTATTATAGATACAATTATATATGTAGATATAATTATATAATTCAATATGAAAAAATAAAATAAAAATAATATGAAATACGCAACAGATTATTGAATATAATAATTGACAGATTCTTGAATATAGTATAATATAAATTGATTGCATGACCGTTATATATTTAAGTCAAAATGATAAGTAGTGAAACAGATAATGTGTTACTAAAAATTTTATACTATATTGGCTGTTTTTCTATTAAGCCCTTAGGAAGGGCTAAACTAAGGGCTAAAAACAACATAGGTCGAAACTTTGGCACACAACAAAAAAATATCTGATTAAACTATAAATCGGAGGCTCAAAAAGTGATCCTGAATTTGTTTACTAGTTTCCGAAGATTGCAGTATCTCAAAAACGACACTCGGCGTCGCGACATCCATCTATTGACACACAGACACATTCTTGTTTCTGGAGGTCTCATTCCGTTATTATATGTCGTTTTTCTTCAATAGTTAACTAGTTTCCAAGAGATTTCTTCGTGTTCCGTGACAACATTAAAACTGTAAATATCACTAGATAAAGCATTGGAAACCGACATTTCAATTGGAAAAACCCACTTAAGTAATATCTTAATTTCCTGCTGCGGACTTGCTGATCTCACAAATGGGGAGAAAAACCAGTATTTTACACTCAATTGTAACAATTAAAACAAGTAATAAAAATATTTAATTGATTTGAAAACCAAATCGCGTTTGTAACCTTTATTACCGAAATACACGATTTTTGTACTTAATTTAAATATAATTTTTGATGTAAGCTTATTATTAGCTTCAAGTAAAGTACTCTTTTCGGCTCTCCAATTTTAACCAAAATCTAGTAAATAGATTCATATCGATATAAAAGTCCTATTTGCCAAATTTGAGATGTTTGGCAGTATATTTTAATATAATTTTTGATGAAAGTCTAACGTGACCTTCAAGTAAAGTACCGCTTCCGGTTTTCTAATTTAGACCAAAATCTAGTATGTTATTTAAATCAATATACAAGTTACAAATACTAAATCGGAGAAGTTTTGCATTGTATTTTAATATAATTTTTGATGTAAATCAATTATGACCTAAAGTACCACTTCCGGTGATTAAGCAGTGACCAAAAAGGGAGGTTCATAACTAGATTTTACATTTATCCTAAATACAAAATTTCAACTTTCTACGGCTAACCGTTTTTGAGTTATGCGAGGTACGAACGTGCGTACGCACGCACAGACGCCACGACGAAACTAGTCAAAACGGATTCACGGATGGTCAAATTGTATATTTCCTTCGAAATCTGAAATCGAAAATTTTCGCGATTACAATACTTCCTTTACTTCGTACAAGGAAGTAATAAGGTTCACTTATGTTTTTACTCAGTGACCACATCCCCACATTCTTCCTCCTTCGACCAACATAAATTTATTATCGTTCGGATGATAGCCATTTTAAAGAATTTTCTTTGGTTATAAAAAAATCTGAGATATCTTAACTACGATTAATCACACAATTATTCATTAGTACCATAATTAATACTAATAATAAATGGCTTCGCGAACCTGAATGTTCGGTACCGATGTCACTAATCGCTTTTCACACGTCTCCGTCCACCGACCACCGTCCAAATCCAAATCTAAATCTCATGTAAAATCTGCCTTATAGGAATCCTCACACCTACGTTTCGGTCTATTGCCCTATTACCTGTTTATGGATTCGTTCGTTACTAAGCTCAACAACTTTATAGGCCCATCTCAACCGTCGCGATTCTATCAATTCAATTATATTAACACAGTGCATGCTTCGCCATTCCTTGTTGTGTAATCTCCTAAATTCTCCAGTGGGCTCATCTTTCCTCGGACCTAATATTTTACGCATTGCCTTATTCTTGAATACCTTAAAGCGTTGATCTTCCTTCAAAGTTATCGGCCACGTTGTGTACACGTATAGAGCACTAAGAATGATATTAGTTTCGTAAATTCAAACTTTAATCATATATCGTTATTATGAGCACCTCGGAAGTTGATAAACAGACATTTTTCGCATTTAAATTATTTTATTTTTCTTAAATTCATTTCTTTTATTGTACGAAAAGAACAAAAAAAAATGTTTGCAAGGTACGGAAAAAATAAGTCTAAAACATATACCAACTTCATTTTTTTTTTAAGAGTAAAGTAATTCTGTTTTTATCCCCAACTGAATTGATCTCCCTCCCCCTCAGTAAACTGATTTTATCCTTATGTGCATATTAAAATATTTATAAATAACATTTGATAGCTATAAAATGAACTTCATATAAACTAGTAAAATAGCGATTTACCCTCGCCTCGATATTTTAATCATGTCCTGTTTATCCTTAGGTAAAGTTGTTTAAATAATGGAAGAGGGAATTTAAAAAATGTAGTCAGAGGAGCATGCAACTGGTGCTACGTCTTAAGTAACGAAACTGTCAACAACAAACTGTCTCTCTCACCGGTAACTGAATCGCTCTGATTATTTTTGGGAAAACCTGGCAATAACCATTCACTGTACTGTTGAAGAAATATAACATTGGCCATTTTTTTTTTTTTTTTTAACTAATGGAAGTATATATGGTAAACAATAATAACAAATATTCAGTAATTGGACTGTGAAAAGAAAGATCTTCCTAATTTATAATTTATTGGCAATAAATTATCAACGTTTCGGGGTTCTGTCTCATCATCAGGATCATACTTATTATATGATACATATCCAAAAAACAGTCTAATGTATGTATGTATATATATATATCAAAACAAGTAAAAAAAACTGTATTTAAAACTTAGTCATTAAAAATTTATTTTATAAAAACACCTGTTCTTGACTGTTCTATTGAAATAAAAGAAAAAGATAAAAATAAAGCTGTCTATTGCAAATGTTTTAAAAAAAAAAAAAATTTTAAGGACAAAGTATTTAAATATACAGGTGTTTTGATATATTTTTAATGAAGCATTTTTGGATATGTATCATAAAATTAAATATGATCATGACGAAAGGGCAAAATTTTGAAACGTTGATAATTTGCTGATATAATTATCAAAGAATTTTAAATAAGTAGATCTTTCTTTTCACTATCCATTTATTGGTTTAAGTTATAGTGTTCCATTTATAAATGTTTATAATATAAGAACAAAGAAAATGAAATCTAATCTTAATGAAATCTAAACTACATAAAATTTAGTTTAAGTCAGAGACAATTTAGGTTTATTATTTTTTTATCAAGAAAATGGCCCATTGGAATTTAATGGCTTATTTAGCATTGGAGTGCTACAAATGGGTAGCTTCTCTCCAAGTCAAATTCACAATAATTAATTCACACAGTACATTTATGGGAGGCAATTCTGGGTCAGTTTTTAGTCTGCACACCACCATAGAAAGAAGGTGGAAGATAAATGATTTATTGAACATCAATGCCGCCCAAATACATTGGGTTGCTACAACACACAGCGTACTAATCAATCTTTAGTTGGACATTATATATATTGTTCATTTTAATCCATCCGACTACCTTCTCATTTCTCCATAATTTTCGTTTCCAGTTATTAATCAACTCTTTCCTAATATAGTACACTTCCAGAAAATTGGAAAACTTATGGAACTAATCCAATATCAAAATTTCGTCGCACACATATATAGAACAAAAGTGCAGGTAAAATATAAATAAACATATATGTGTGTGTGTGTGTGTGTGTGTCTATATATATATATATATATATATATATATATATATATATATATATATATATATATATATATATATATATATATATGCGCAAATACAATTAAAAAAATTGAAACTAATAAAATCCAGTTTGATAAATAGACCCATCTAATTACCGTGCAGATAATAATATTCTCGACCAACACAGCAGTATCCCCAACATATATCATAATAAAAACACGTCATCTCTATATTAAATAATTTCTTATTGTTAGGGTTATCTCTTTTTTCTTTATATTTTTGTCACACACATTGCACTATCATTGGAAATGAACTTTATACTAATCTCTGTTGTCAAAGAAAAGTCTCTCCCCAGATATTTTTTATAATGAAACAATTAATGATTGACGAAGTAAAATTGTACAGATGTCGAGACATAGGGAGGGAATTATGTAATTTAAAGGCACTATAATTCTTTTTTTTTAAATAGTAATAAGATATATTGTATATTAAGGTGTGAATGTTTATTAGTTTGATGTTTTATTGTAGAAAACAAATATCCTGATGACGAAGAAGTACTTCGAAACGTCGAAAACAATATTATAAAAATGTTTTTTTAAATATAATGTTAAAGATCAATAGGAAGTTGTCCTTTACAAATTAATTTAACATCATCTCTTCATCGACTTCAAATCAGCCATGACCACTTTTGAGAAGAACTATACAAAACACTGGAAGAGGCGAAACGTCTGAATCTTTTCCATCAAAAAGTGATTTGCTTTATCATGCCTCTTGTTCAATCTTGGCATTGGCAAAGCCAGCGATATTCAGGAATACAGACCACTGGCACAATTTTCCATGGAACCGTCCAATTACTTGCATGCACTGAAGATATTGTCATTGTGAGGCATTCGCGATCTACGGTGTCGTAAGCGTTCATGACTCTTGAGGTACTAAGGCTTACCATAAATGAAAATAAGACCAAATATATGGTGTCAGAAGAAGAACCTAGGCATCCAGCTGTGAAGGTGACTTTTGGTCATTACCAATAAGATCAGTTTCCTGAGTTCATAGATTACAAATGACTGTCAAGTATCTTTAGAAACGAGAAGAAGGATCGTATCTACAAGCTGATACTGTTTTTGTCTGCAACAATACATTTTAACTAGTTTTCATCTAGAGATCAAAATCCTGGACAACAATTAAAGGTGAAGAAAGAGGCTTTGACCAGATATTTGAAAGAAAAAGTATAATACGTCTATCGTATCAATCCTAGAATAGTATGACAACTCAAAAATGAGTTTAAGGATCGTAGTTAATTCGAAAACTTTGTTATGCTTATCCAGAGAAAATGGTGAAGTTTCGTTTACTTTTTAGGGTATCAAGAAATAACGTGAGAACTCAAATTCTCAATTTAAAAAAAAAATATATTTAATACATTTAAACTTGCGAACAAAAAATTTTGTTTAATAAAGAACGATAAAAATATTCTAATTAATAAAAAATAATATTTATACATTAAAGATGTTTGGACAATTAAGATAGTAGTAATGAAAACTCTGGAAAACAAAATTTTAAATGCGTTTTCCCACAATTCTACTTTTTTGTGGTGTCACCTTATTCCAGTATGGTTGCGCTATGTGGACCTGTTCATTGAGCAGGATTTTGGAGCTGAAGAAGTTACAAGAAATGTGTAAATATAACACCTTAAAAATGCAAAAATCATACTTTTTGTATAATTTATAATATTTATTCTATAACAGATGAGAGTTACAGCGTGTGAATTAAAATTACGTGTAAAGTGTGTCATAACGTGAGAAAAAATAATTAATTCTAATACAGCAATAAATTAGGACTAACTTAAATCTAGATGAAGTAGAACATTGGCACATTTAATAAAGAAAAAATAAAATAGAATTAAAAATAAAAAATATTTACATACATGCCTGTGTACACAATAAGGAAATTTCGAAATTTTTAAATTATAAAAATCGAAATAACATAATTTAGTTGCAAATTTAAATAACAAATTTAATTGCAAAATATTCAATTTTATGCAACTTGAATGATTGAATTCAGCCCAAAAAGAGTCGAAAGTGCAATTTTTTGCAGTATTAAATTTGTATATATTATCCCTATATGAATAAATAAAATATGCAATAACATGGAAAATCGCGTCTCTACATATCAGTAAATCACTTTCGAGTTACAAACAGCAATATCCAGTTTTTTTTATTGCTTAAAGGAAATAGATACTGTACTCCATTCGATTATTTTATTTTTGATGTTTTATTTTTGAAAAACAAGTTAAGGAGGACATTAACGTAGCTTATATTATTGTTTTTGATATTTTTTTCTTACAAAGCATTTAAACTTTCTGCGTGATGTAATAAACATAAATCAATCACAAAATGGTTACAGGTATGGGGTTGTTTTTTTCTTAAGAGAAAATACATGAAAATGGTGATTTAAGTGCGAACTAGCAATAATAGTGTTAAATAACATTTTAAATCACTAAAATGTAATTAAAAATTATAATGGCAATTATAGGATCATGTATCCACTTACTGTGAATAGATATTAAACAGAGCTGTAGCATAGTCTATAATTTGTACTGAGCAGTTAAATGAGAGCGGTGAATTACGACTCTGACAGCTGGTAGTACTCTTTGGCCGCGGCCCAGGCTGTATTTTTTATTGCCGAGTCCACAATGCCATGCTGTATTGTGTCTTTGTAATTAATTAACACCTAATTTATTTCTGACTGTATTACTGATTTTTTTTTTCTTTCCAGATTTTAAACAAAAACTGTTTTTAGGATATAATAAAAGATTCCACACACGAAAATATGAGTCTCTAAAATACCGGTAAACAACTAATTCGTCAACTTATCTCTAATTCAGGTAACATCAGGACAGAAAAAATAAGATCAAATATATACAGACCAAATGCAGCACATCTCACATCAACAATCTAAAAGGACACATTGACAGTACCTCACTCCAAGACATCTACATACATACTGAAGCAATAGGGTGATACCTTAACAATATCTTAGAAAGGTTATATTAAAAAGAGCTAATCAGTAGAAAACAGAAATTACACATACTAAACAAACAAAATCGTACTAAAAGATGATAAAAAATGAATCTGATAATAAATAAAAATGAAATAGGAAGTAAAAATAAACAGCAGAGAAAGGTTATAATCCCAAATTAATGGATCAGCTAGAACTTCAAACAAATCAAACATAAAAGGTTAGATAGATAGGCTAGTTAGATTTATTTGACTTGCCTACTCAATTAGCGAGTGTTAATTATCTTGGAGCTTTCAGTCCTTTAAATTCAGTAAATATAAACTCTGGATTAGACGTGAAAAAACAAAGTAAAAAATAAAATGACGTCATAAATGCGTCTAATCTCGGAAGATTATCCGACTGTATTTAAACAAATCCCCTTTCAGTCATTTTATTTCACACCTTTTATCATAAGATTTCACACTTTATGAAAGAAGCCATGATAAAATTCAATTTATAGTCGATCAGATAAAAAGTATCAGTCATCCGCATTAGTTATGCTTACCTGTATTTTGACGTCACACTGCGATCTAACCAATAGCATTGCATTTATATATTTTAAATTTATTGCATTTTTATTTAATTAAAACTTATTATTTAGCTAAAATTTGGCATGAAAAAACTATTTAGGTTTTAATCAATGGCAATAAAGATTCCAACCAAAATATTTGAGTTAAATATATTTATCATGCATATACCCCATTCTTTCTTCTCTGTCTGTCAAATCCCTAGTATATACTAATTAGTATTATTTTAATTCGAGATTTATATAATAGAACAATTAGATACAGACTTATTACTAGATATATAAGATTGGAGATTGGTATTGCTGTAGACCAAATTGGTAGGGTGTCGGCTGATCCCTGATGTAGAGAGATAACAGAACACATGGTGTGAGATAGCATCTTGGACCGCTATTTAGACAGCTCCTTCATTTCATTAAAGTTAGACCCGCAACACTTGCTAGATATTGTCTAGATTTCCATTCTCTTTCAATAATGTGTCTCATATCTCAATATTATACTTATTATTTACACATTTTAATTATGTCATGGTTAAATTTAATAAATATTGTTAAATAAATATCATTTTAAGATGTGCATTATTTTATAATATCATTTTTTTTATAATAAAATGTCATATAACTTGTAGGTCAACCAGGAAAAAAACGGGCTTCGGGAGAATTTTCTGTGGCTTGAAAACCTCGAAAGTTTTAGACTTTTTTGTTATTTTTAAAATATTTCGATACCCATCGTTTCTTGGAGATTAGTGCTTGTCCTTTACATTTTTAAATACAAGAAGATTCTCTACGATTTCCCTTCGCTTAATGTTTTTATACATACAATAGCAAGTCCGGTATCGCAGTTCAAAAATAAGTCAATTTTTCCAACTTTTTTCAGAGCAGTGAATACTGTATTCGTTACAAATTATTCGCAATACCACCACTCATCACATCAACTGAAAATGTTTGGTAGGAAAAAAGGAAAAACAACAAGTAGAAAATAAAATATTTAATATTACGATAACATTTAAATAGTCCACAATAAAGTAATGTACATAATTGAGATAGGGTGCAAGACGAATGAAAAATTGTATTGTAAAATGATTGGTACGAACCGACTATATATTTGTCAAGATTTTTGTTTCATTGATTGGACTGTAATGGAATCACCTAAAGAATCGGAAGGAGATTAGGAGATAACCTGCTTCTTATTAATTAAATCCGGCTGTAAATGAACAGTATAAAAACAATATCACAATGATATTGACAGGATAATATCGACGTTATAAAAATAATATCAAATTAAAAATATAGATCTTAACGAATCGTACGGAGGATAAAAAATAACATGTTTATTAATATTTAAAATCTTTTGTAAATGAACTTAATATAAATATCTTCTGACGTCGGCAGTGAAATATCTATGCTATAAAAACAAAGTATCGATAAGTGTGTGCTACTTTAAAAGATTAAAAATATCGAGACCCGATATATCAAAATATCGATATATCGAACTGCTATTTCGATATATTCAAAATCTATCGATACGGCATATATGTTTTTTTTTTTATATTCACATCCTTAGGAAACGGATGAGTCTTCCAAAACTTGCAAAAATCTACCAAGTGTTGCTAAATATAAAGTCGGTTAATACTTAAAGTTATAAAATATAATACAATAAAATTTGTCATTCCTCTTGCACCTTTTCTCTTTTATACATCTTGCTATATTGATTATAAATACCAAAGACGTTCACGGAATTTTTCAATCATCCTTTGAGTCATTACTGTTGGAATAACTGACACATTTCGGTTGGACACAATGACGGATTTGGTGACTTCTGTGCTATCGGCTCGTAATATTTTGAGAATGGCATTTGTGAGCTCCGACCGTTACGTGCACTCTCCTACGGCCTCGAGACTATCATAAATCGCATGAAATCGACACCGAGGATTTGTGGTTCCTAGTGGTTTCGCTTGGAGTTTTGAGGGAAGTATTTCCTGATCACTAGATTGACTCCTTGGAATTTTTTTTTTCTGAGGATTTGAAGGACAAAGTATTTGAACTCCCGTTATCGTACTCTGTTTGATTTAATGGAGAGGATCAAACAAGAAATTCAATACCATTCTACCAGCAAACATTTGAAAGATTTAATTTTTAAAACAAACTGAAATAAAAAAAAAAATCAATGTAAAAAGAAACCTGTATTATTACAACTCATGAAGGGTCTTGAGTTCAATAAGGACCGTAGTGTTTCTAGGCCAACGGTTGTGCAAGGAGGTGATTTGGCTAGGATCACACTCAACTGCCATGTTTTGCCCACAATTAAGGGCACTGTTTATTGAGGCTGAATGAGCCCCTGGAGTGTCTCCCGTCTCAAGGATCGATCCACGGCTAATATAACATAATAAATAATTATTAAACCGCTTGGAGTTATATACATGAAGAAATAATTAGTTGTTTTTTTTTTATATATTTTTTTTTATTTTATCGATTTTGGGAAGTTTCTAAAGCGCATTTGAACGATGTTGCCCGAAATAGCTTTGGGCGAACCAGAGCTTGTTGTGGGCCATGGAAGGCTGCTAATTTGGTACACGCACCATCGACCGGCGAATCGGATGCCTGTCGAGAGATGGCGTGCCGACTCCCCACAATGACAGCTAACGTTCAGGCCCACTAGTTTTCCTTCTCTTTATCTCTTTATTACCCCTCTCACTCTTTCTCTATATCTCACTCCGGGCGATTAGTTTCGGAACTTGTTGTTATCTGCTTTGACATTCCCCTTATCTCATTGGGGTTTAGTACTTGAGCTGTCCCAGTGAAATATCCGTACATATTTTTTTCTTCTATTATGATAAAAAAATTAATAAATAATGTGAAGGAGAGATTAGGGCAAAAAGTATCAGTAATGAGAGTAATCATGAAGTTGATAATTTATAAATTAATTGTTTACAAATGGAAACACTTGGTCCAAACCGTTTTATTTTTATCATTTTTTTTATATATACCTTTTGTGTAAACGTTTTCCAATGGATACGATTTTTTCGAATTTATTTAAATATAAATTCCATACTATAATATGCAGTATTATTTTTCGACTCTACTCTAAAGGGTATTTGGCTTCTAGAAATTGTCATTGAGAGAGTGATGACTAGGTTTAGGATTTTTATGTCGTAAAAATTACAAAATATTTACATAAATATGTGGATATTTCAGAAATATTTGTAAAAAAATTGAAATATGTAAACAAATATTTTTTTAAATACACAAGGAAAAAATTGGTAAAATTAAGAAACAAATAAAATTAAAATAAAGAAAAGTATACACCAAATACCGGTGAAATTGGCACTAATTTTGTGCATTTTAAGATTTTCGAAGAGAAATATCCGCCGGTTGTCCCTCAAAATTGCTTTGGATGACCTTTCTACGTCGCTGAGGTGATGGAAGCATACTTAAATGAGGGAATATCGTTGGCATCTAATTCGGTTGCTTCTTCTACCCTCTGTGTGCTTTTGACCTGAAGAATATCAGCTATACTATGCATTATATCTAAGCCGGATTTTTTTTAATAACAGTCTTCTGTCTTATGGGCTCTACTTCACTTCCAGATAGATCACGAAACTTCTCGATGGCTTAAGTAATTTTTAACCTTCTGAATCTACAGAATTTAAGACTAAATATGTTAAAAGAAATATTTCTGTAGCCGAAATGTCCAAATTATTTATGAAAATATTTAAAAATGCGTGAAAAAGATAAAATATTTCAAAT
Organism: Rhaphigaster nebulosa; assembly: GCA_948150685.1. Lineage (NCBI taxonomy): Eukaryota > Metazoa > Arthropoda > Insecta > Hemiptera > Pentatomidae > Rhaphigaster > Rhaphigaster nebulosa. The sequence continues at coordinate 170,499,885 of OX411308.1, forward strand.
TAAGTGAAAAGTTAAAAGTGCTCTATTTTACTTCAAATTGCTTGAAACGGATTTTGGTCGAGGAGAATAGTAAAAATTTTGCTTTGGCAAAAATATGTAAAACATCTATCACTAATCGTAGTGATGACTATCTCTTCATTGTCTTGCAAAATTTCTCGTAAGGTTTTCGAAAGTTGAAATTTCTGTCGAATTTGAAATACACTCTTGCAACATATGTTTTTATGTTTTAGCCGTATTATTAAGTTCTGTTATAGCACTTTTGGTGCGTGGGTGATTCAAGGCCTCTGAGAATGGACCATCTGTAAATTGGCTATGTCCAATTCGAAGTTGGCACAATATAATTTATTTCCTTCTCGATTTCCTTTTGATCGTTCCTGGACATTTGTTACATTCCAGTTTTATTTCTGATAGTTTGGATCGTTTCATATTCCAAGCCCATTTCCAGTTTTCTAAAGATTTTCCTTTGGCTTGTGCGCCCAGTCCTCAATGTGACATCCTTCATTGCAGTAATTCCCGTCGCTTCTCCCTTTCTAGCCAATTTGGTTCCTTGGTCTGCTTTTTTATGGCCCAAGATTTCGCAGTTGGCTGGAATCCAAATTATTACTCTATTATTTATTTCATAATCATAGGTTTATTATTTCCATAAGTAAGTAATTAATTGACAATGGACTGTCGATGGCCGCCAAAACGCTCCTGGAATATATTGCAATGACTCAATTATTTTTTTGGACCTTGTTATCCAATAAAAAGTCCTTAGGATGCCTGTTGCTTTCTCGGTGAAAATGGATCCCTCCCTAGTATTAAAGCATTTTTTTTTTTAATGTGGCTGTGTTATTTATGTTCTGTTAATTGCAAGAATTTCTTTTATTTTGACTTCCTAATTTACATTATTATATATTTACTGATTATAAGATATTATTTATATCATTTAATTCTGATTAATGCTATTTTTCATTTGGCTGTGATTTTGTTTTGTTTATTGGTAGAATTTGTCTTTTTTTGTTTTGTAATTTATGATTATTTTTTAAAATTTATTTATTAGGACATTTTCTTTATTTCTCTTTAAAATTTATTTATTTATTTTTATTTTATATTATTCTATGTATCACGACAATTGTGGTTGGCCTGTTTAATCTTTAACTATTAAAATAATTTCAATACACATAATTACTTCAGTGGTTCTTTTCTGACCCAACTTAATAAAACTAATTTAAAAAAAGGTAATTAAAGACTCATAATTTACTTCTAATGATTTATTTTTCAAATGAATTTTTAAGAAAAAATATCTGATGTTGACACCCCATGACTTCCTTGTACACCTATTAAACTATAAATCGGTGGCTAAAAAGGTGACCCTGAGTTTGGTTACTAGTTTCCGAAGATGGCAGTACCTCAAAAACGACACTCGGCGTCGCGACGTCCATCTATTAACACATACAGAGCCACACAAGCACTCACGCACACGCACACACACACAAGCTCTTGTTTATTGAGGTCTTATTCCTCTATTATATGTCGGTTTCTTTTAGTTTGTAACAAGTATTTTACATTAAATTTTAACACCTGAAGCAAGTAATAAGTTTAATTAGAGTGGAAAAAAAAATTGAACCAAATGATCTCTGTAATAAATGTGGAAGTACCTTCTAATAATCTGATGACCTTCAAGTAAAGTACCACTTCCGGTTTGCCAATTTTGACCGAAAAGTTATCATGTTATTTATATAAGTATACAAGTCTTAAATACAATATTTGAGAAGTTTTGCATTATATTTTAATTTAATTTTTTATGAAAATCAGTAATTTCCATCAAGTAAAGTATCACTTCCGGTAGTCATACAGTAAAAAACAATGAAGGTTTACAACTAGATTGTATAATAATCCTAAATTCAAAATTTTAACTTTCTTCGGCTAACCGTTTGTAAGTTATGCGAGATACGTACCAACGCACGTACAGACGTCCTGACGAAACTAGTCAAAATGGATTCAGAGATGATCAAAACGGATATTTCCGTTGATATCTGAAAACCGAAAATTTTCGCGATTACAATACTTCCTTTACTGCGTACAAGGAAGTAAAAACATATGGTAAATAGATAATTTCAAAATATTACATAGAAAATCTAATTAAAAAAAAAAAATACAAGAAATTTCAAATGATATATTTAGGTCTTGCTTTATTTTTTAGATTTGTAAAAACATTAATTTTTTGCTTAGCTTGTTTGATTTAATTATTGCTCTCATATCTCCATACAACCTATTAAAGAATTAATGTCGCCTTATTTGAGGCTTATTTTACCCTTTCATGGATCGAAAAAGACCCCATGTCAATGGTTAACACAGTAGGTAACTGATACTTCTTTTCATGTTGGCTGAATATCTAAGCTCTATTATCAGTCCGTTCCCTAACAGATTGCCGCTGTGTGTTGGTTCAGGACACGAATCAACAAGATAACGCTCACAGAAATTCTAGACAAAAATGACTAAATGGTAAGTTAATTTAATATGATTCAATTTAAGTTAAGTTAATTTAAGCTAAATGGCAATGGGACCAAGTTAGATTGATAGTTTCAGAAGTTTCACTGACATTATCTTAGTGAACGGACTGTAGTTGCGCTATCTTTTGGAATATTCAAGAACCGTTTAAATTACTGATTTGGTCGGGTCACTTTCGATTCATGGTTATAGTGTATATATTTGTATATATTGTATAAACGTTTATATATACATATATTGTAATTTTTTTAACTAATGTGCCCTTTGTTGTGTGTCGATTCTATAGCTTCTTTCATACTGGACACACCGCAAAGTTACCTTATTAGTGAGAGGGATCACTCTTGATCTTGTCTCAGTCTATCTACTGCTCTCCTTGGTTAAAAAACTTATTGAGAGGGGTGAAAAGATAGGGTGGTGGTAGGGTGATAGCGTGCCAGTGCGACGCTGCCCTTACCCAATTGGGTGGCTGTCGGGGTTAGTTCCAAGGGATAAGCATGGACATAGGCAGCTAAAGGCGCTAACTAGGCAAGGAAAGGAAGGCCGAGAGCCAGAGTACGAGCCTGACTACCCGAGGAAGGAAGGAAGGGAGGGAGCAAGAGCCAGGGTACAAGCCCGACTACCCGAGGAAGCCTGAGGACCGGGGTACGAGCCCGACCACTCAGGAAGGAAGGGTAAGCTTGCTAGTGCAACGCTGCCTTTACCCAGTCGGGTGGCTGCCGGGTCTAGTTCCAAGGGATACGTATGGACCTCGGCAGCTGAAGGCGCTAACTAAGCAAGTAATGGAAGTTGCAAGGTGAGAGCGAGAGAAAGATATAGGTAGGGGAGAAAATGAGAAAACTGGCGGTCAGCAAGACAGGATCTTACTCCAACTCGACCCTAAGGTGTTCTGATTAGGCCAGTAAAACGGAGCTCTATTTATACTAGTAGATATATATATATTTATTGATAAATGTTAATAAATTGATATTTTCTTTTGGTGTGATAAGTAAATTATAAAATATTATATAAATTATTTACTTGTTTTTATTAAAGCTATTATTACATTGTTAACTTGTTAATTTATATTACTCTATTCTTCAATTCAGTGTAAAGCCTCTTTCTCTTCTCCTCCTTTCAAAGATTAAAAACATGGAGACCCGATATATTGAAACGTCGATATTTTTTATTGACTTATCGAACTACTATTTCCATATATTTGAAAATTATCGATATTTTGTACGATCCCTTGCCATAGAGAAAACGAGAGGACCAAATGACGCACTATTTTAATCAGAGATCTGCTGGAGTCCGCTGTCCTGATTGTTATTATTAAGAGTTTTTCGGATGATGTTTTCTCGTACTCCTTTCGATATACTCCTGTTCGAAATCAGTGAACCACATTGATTTTAAAGTAAAAATTCTATTTAATAAAACTAAATAAATCTCTTCGTGTTTATTCGTCTGCTCGCGAATCATGGAAATCTTTGTTCAAAGCATTTAAGGATTATTTGGAACAGGTTATTATTATATCTAATACCACTTTAAAAAAAATTTAAGTAATCGAAAATTTTCTTCTGGTTGATCACCAAGTTACCCAATTTCAAGGCAGGTTCTGATTCAAGGTTACAGGAGGC
>OX411308.1:170504190-170681846 GCA_948150685.1 Rhaphigaster nebulosa
AAAAGTTTAAACATTTAAACTTTTTTTTGTCTGGTGTGTGTGTTTTCTTTTTTTCGCTAGTCAGTTGGTCTAATATAAATGTGATTCTTAGCTCAAAAATAGACCTCCAAAAAAGTGAATCGCTGAGCTCTTCCCGAAAAATCTGAAAAAAAATGTATGAGTGATCCAGAGATACCAATCCATTATTTTAAGAGTAATTTTGATATCAACTTTAGATTTTGGTCCTGGAATTCAAAATTACTAATTTTTCGATGTGGCGCTGATGATAATTTTTTTGTTAGTGAGTTGTAATGAAGAACATATCTAAATATTTATTGAGTGTAATAGTGAGGATCATAATTCAAGTAGCTAGTATATGAATGATTCACAAAAAAAGGTTCATTTTCGAAGTAAACCATCTTCGAAAATTCTCGATTTTTTTATATGGCTTTCTGGTATTAAAAAGAACAACGTGTAACACAAAATGGAGCTCAAATCACTTTTGTGGAGTCCTTGTTCCAATTTCCATCTAAGTTGTTATTCGGCGGTAATGAGAACTGATTGATTAGGTGGATATTCCAAAACTGGAGCGCACTCTCAAAGGCCTTTAGTCGGAGACGAAACCGTGAAATAACAAAAAAAATTAAAGAACGTTTACGTTGACGTAATGAAAGTCATAAACATACTCTCCTAACAAGTACCCTTTCATCTTCAAAGCTGAACATTGATTGTTGGTACTTGACCAAAAAAACAGTTTTCCCTGCTGAGGCAGAGTTGCTTGTATGTAGAACGTTATCACTCAGGATGCATGCAATTTCCTCTGGAGATTCACAAATAGAAAATATCAATAGATGCGGTAATGAAAAACTTTCGGAGAACAAACTTTCGAATAACCTATATATATATATATATATATATATATATATATATATATATATATATATATATATATATATATATATATATGTATATATATATATATATATATATATATATATATATATATATATATATATATATATATATATATATATATATATATATATATATATATATATATATATATGTGTAGGAATAACCTATGATATTACCAGTTGCACTCAAAATGATTTGAATTTATTTATGAAGAGAGAATACTCATAACCTTTCATTTTTATATGGTTTTCCCATAAAAAGAATATATCCCGAATTCTCACAAAAGAGGTTTTATCCGAATTTGATATCGTTACAGGTAGTGAAAATGGTAACTAAGGGTTTTAGGACCACATAAAATGTTTATTGAAGAAAATGGTAGTTTATTTTTTTAATGAACATTGTAAACAGGGGCGAGAAGAATATTAAAAAAAAAACATCGACAGGATACATCCATTTAAAGGAATACTCGTGTTACACTATAATTGGCTATTTTTTTTAGAATCACCCTTAACCATTTTAAGCTGTGCTAATACTTCTATCTCTATTCTCCCCCAACATGTGTTTAGATGTCTTGGAGTCATGATGTAAATCCCTGTATGTTAACGGATCAGCATAGAAAAGGTAAACAAAATGACATGATTATTTATATGATCACATTATTGTTATTATTTTTATTCATACCGAAATTATTATTATTTATATAATCATATGAATACTGACCAGATATAGTTAATCACTCTTGAGGTAGACTTTCACTGGTGTTGACCGCGGTTGTGGCTAGCAGAGATTGCTGAAAGTTTACTTTGACGGAATAGAAAGAGACATATTTCGCTTGCACTGCCCGCCAATCTACCAATACTAATAGCTATACTGCTGAGTCCCTCACCGTGCCAGTAGGAGTCTTACTTCCACGGCCGCGACGGTTCCCACTTGTTTTCGTTTAACAAAATGACAAAGAAGTGATTTCATGATAATAACGATGAATGTCTTGTAGAATTTTTTAGTGAATATCAGGTTATTTTTATAATAATATAAAAAAACGAATACAAATAAAATAAATAAACTTCTTTGTTTGTTTATTGAAATTTTATGATAATACAACAAAATTAATAAAAATAAACATCTTTGTTTGTTTCTTTATTTTTCTTTATTAAAATTTGTTTAAAAAAAAATTAACAAATCGTTCCAGTACTGAATCGTTTATCAACCATTTTAAATAAATTTATCATCTCCACCACGTATAACTTAGGAGCTTTTCCTGCTATATCTACTTTCACCATTAACAGACAATTTAACGCAGAGGTATTTAGTCAAATAATGTTTCTAAATCTTTCCACATCTTTCCGCAAATTGCCAGTTATTAACTTAGCATAAAACCGTTCATTTTTCCGAGTTTAGAATATGCCGTTAGCATTGCCTACATCTTGTTAATAACTTTTTAATTTCATTTTCCTCTTCTAATAAAAAAAGCAAGAATTACATACATGCTGGAAACTTGCTTGTAAGTATTCCTTTAACGAAGGCTATAACGGATAGTTTTATAGGTTTTAACGATATAATATATAGCTATAACGTTATAATATATGTACAATATATTAGTATGATGATACATATAGGAAGTTATAACGATATAGGTTATGCGAGAGAAGTTGGCCGTTGCCGTGAGCAGTCTCACCGAAATATACAAACAGTAACAGTTAGCAGTAACGATTGGCAACCGCTGTCCATCGCAACCGCGGGAAGTATCAGCGAAAGTATATCTTTAGAAAGTTCAATACAAGCTGAAAAAGAAGAGAGGTAACATTAGAAAAAATAAGGAATATTATATTACAGCAAAATTAGAGAAAGTTTCATTCCTAACAGCTGCCCAACAAAAACAAAAAAAAAAACTGAAAATATGCATCACCGCTAATAACATAAATTTAAAAAGCTATCTAGTTCTATTTATCTAAAATTCTTAAGATTTCAAAGGAAAAGCAATTCGAATTCCAGCTATCAACCTTGTAATTTACAGCTACATCCAAATTTTGAGCAATGTTGAATATCTTCAAAGTCAGCTTTGCACATATTTTCTTTGAGCCACTTGAACCTCCTCAATATTTAAGCATTTAAACAAGTGTAATTTATTGATATTTAGTTATTATTTAGAAGCAGTAGCGGATCCAGGATTTAATTTTGGGCGGCTGACACCAAGGGTTTGGGGATGGGGATGCCTCATAATATCAGCGGTTTCCTCCCTCGGGAAATTTTTGAACATCACTGATCAAAACTACATTTATCATTAAGAATTTAGTTTGAAGGTTCCCATTTTTTTCTTTTTTTTTTTTCTTAACGGTAATCTCAGGAACAAATTTTTTTTTTGGAGAAACTATTTTTCTTTTTTGTGAGGTACTTACATTTAGTAGCTGAAGTATGTAGCTTTTAACCCATAATTATTATAGACACCACTTTCCCAATTATATTTCTATATCCTTTGTACTATTAAAAATCGATATAATTCTAAGCAATCACTGTGAAGGAAAAGTTAAACAATGTAGCCCTTACAGGGCACATTTAAATTAAATTAATGTTTTAACCTTTACCGTGAGAGAAGTCGACGTGTGAGAAAACCGAATCCTGGGATTTGCTGCGAAATTATCGCAAATAGTAGTTACCTTGAATGTTAGAATGCGAGAAATAAAATTGAATTGCAAGCCCTACATTAACGAAACTATTTTTTTATGCTTTACAATTTATAAAGAGAATGTCTTGTAGTTGGTTAATTATTTGGCTTGCACCATCCACAGAAACAAAAATGGAACAATGTTAAATAAAAAATAATTTTTTCCTTTGGGTGTTGTTCAGCCCAAAAGTCACCCCCTTAAATCCTTTACTTTTGTAAGGTTATATAGATATTTGTTATATTTACAAGATTTTATTGATATTTGATATTATTTAGTAGTAATTGTTTATATAATAAAGGTAGGAATTTGATACAACGCCTGCTTCTTTCTTTCCTCGGCCGTTCGAAATTACCTCTTCATGCAGCGTTCGAATAAGAAAAGACTGTTTTTATCATTTCCTTGTCCCTCTCGCGTAGGCCTGAAGTGATTGAACGAAAATTTATTTACAGAAATGAGTTTTCTCTACGTTCCAGAATTAATAAACCTCCTGGATGGAGGAAGGATTGGAATTAAACTAACTGTGTTCAACGCTTGAAGATTTATTCTTAAAACTAAGCTTTCTTCAAAACTATTAACTAACTAGAAAATTTAAGTTTAGAACAAAGAAGATTTAAATTATCTATACAAATGAATGATATTTTTTATTTTATTTATTTTCCTATATTCACTTTATCAACATATGCACTAAAAATAAAATAAACTTATAAATTAAAACAAAAAAAGTTTAATATCATTTAAAATGAACTGTAATACTGTCGAGTAAAATATTATTATTTTCTTTTTTATCGACCACTAAAAGTGAGGGTATAAAATTTTGCAATAGGCTTTATTTTAAACCTCTATAAAAGATCTGCATCGATATTGGTGATGGTGAACTTTCAATCTCAATACTCTTATTTAATTCTAAAGTTCTTTTATCATAGCTGAGATAGTTTTCTCTGGAATTTTATTTCGCATCTTGAAATAATAAAACCTTTATCTTTCTGTATAGCTGATAATAAATACAATTTTCATTTCCTTAGAATTTTTTGCTGTATAAGGGCTAATTCGATTTTATAAACCCTCAACTTTATATCCAGCTGTTTAAAATGCTACATTAAAAAAAATGACGGAGAATATTGAATCTCACGACTCTTCGGAAATATTAAACAGAATATATTAAACTGGAACTGAAGCTTTAAGAAAAGAGAGAGAGAAAAAAAAAAGGAAGGAAGTAAATCTGCATATTTTGTTTTATAGATTTAGTAAAATGCTGGTCTCCTGAACTGGCTTATCAGTGGACAATTAACATACTGAAACATATTTGAATGCATTAGTTATTCATTTCAATTTTTTTTTTACATATACATTTAAAAAGAAATGAGTGACTATGGGCGTGGAATGGTTGACAAAATATTTCGTGTATGAAATGATGATAGAAGGCAATAAATGCTTTGTAAGAATGCTTGGAGAGTTGACAAGAGGTTTTGGCATAGCAACAGGTGTTAGACAAGGGGATAGTCTGGCCTGTCTTATTTTTAATCTCTCTCTAGAAAAAGCTGTAATAGATTCTGAAATCAAGACAGAAGGCACGATTCTGAACAAAAGTGTACTCTTCCTTGGATATGCCGATGACTTAGATCTGGTCGGAAGGTTTACTGCTATAAAAAAAATCTGCAAAGAGATTAGGACTTCTCATAAACGGAGACAAAATCATCTGATGGGTACGGGATGTTTGGATAACACGACATTGAAATAGTCCAAGCTTTTGTTATATCGAGGCACGCAGATGAATGTCCGGAATGACATCGATGACGAAATAGGACGGCATATTATGGTTACTAATCGATGCTATTTTGCTCTACAGTAACATTTGCGGAGCTGCACCTTGTCTCGGAATGCTAAGCCGAGAATATACAAAACCCTTGTCAGACCTGTTCTCACATATGGATCAGAATGTTGGACTACGTCTGAAAACAATGAATTATCAATCCTTCGTTTTGAAAGGGAAGTTCTCCGAAGAATCTTCGGCGGAATATGCTCAGAAGGAACCTGGAGAAGACGATCCAATGCATATATTCAAAGCCTGTATAACAATATGGATATCTGCCAATTCATAAAGCTCTCTCGGCTACGATGGGCGGGCCACGTCGCTAGAATGAGTTTGAAGGAAATAACCGCTAAGGCTCTGGCCGAACAGATCTTTCGAACTGGACGTGTCGGAGGACCCAGACTGCGATGGCAAGATAGTGTCGCTACTGATTTCAAGAAACCTATTTTGTTTCAACGACTGGAGGGTGGCAGCAACTAACCGAGAAAACTGGCGATCAATGCTATAGTAAGCCAAGTCTCTATTATCTGGAACATAGAACTAAAAAAAAAAAATGAAAGGATCAATTTCAAAACAATCGCAGACGAAATCAGCGTCGGAATTGCATCAGTAAATTATTTAACCGAAAAATGTATCACATAAAAATGTCCAAGATAATGTGGGGCTAGTGCTTAATTGTCTTGTTAAATTCAAATCCTCAACCGGTAAGAGCCGTCCTTTACGGAGCATGGAGCCTAAACACAGATGTCATCAGAAATCAGAAACTAGAGCTCACCAAGTTGTTGTATAAAGAGTTGTAAAGATGTTAGTTCCAGTCTGTCGATAAAGTTGTGTCTCTCAACTTCTTCTGTACAGCTGTATCGGTGATTATCTACCAGTCGGCCTGTTTTTTTTTTGTTTTTTGTTTCTTTGCCGTACGCGAAAGGTATAGCTTCTGTTTTTCAAATTCTTTGTGATTTACATTTTTCCTTAGAATTTTTAAGCCTTTTTCTACACTTATCCAGCAAAGCATATTAGTAGGGGCAACTGATGACCTCTGTTTTGGAATAAGTGTACACTTACTATTATCATTTTTTGTCAGAGTGGCTACGGAGTTGGGCATTAAAACAAAAATTATTTTTTTCAATACAGGTATTCAATTATGTTCCAGATCCCACTCTCATGAAAATTGTAAAATGTGAATTCATCAGACAAGCTTTCATTTTTTTATATTATTGCATTAGTATAATAATCCTCCGAAAATCGAACTATTTTGCACCTGCCCGAAAACCGCTCCCGCTTGAATAATGCGTCTTTCCAATATTTTGCTTCAATAATTAATATTTCATAGTAATTTGAAGTCGAACTTTGTAAAACTAGTGCGCACTTTACCCACTTTTCCTCACCAATAATAAAATAATTATAAAAAATATGCAAAACAGAATAATCATGAACTCAAGGAAACTATGTTCAGTATTTAGTTAGGGCCGCACTGTTTCTGGACTAACGGTTGTGCAAAAGAGTGACATATGGCAAGAAACACGCTCGGCCGCCAGGTTTTTCTTCCAATCAAAGGCACCTACTTTTAAAGGTTATAAAAAAGATTAGCTTCAGGTATTTTTAAAATAGTAGGGTCTATTTCACATATGTAATATTCTTGTGGTGCAAAATCATTAATTTGTTAGTTTTAAATTAGTATTATTTGAACGGTAATACACTTTTTAACTGTATAAGATATCGAATCAAACAAGTGGAAAAATATATGTATATGTAAGAGGGAAAAGATAAACCTATTAAGTATGTGCATAATGCAGGAATACGTTTAGTGCTAAAAAAATTAATGATGATATTATGTTATAACTCTACTTTACCTGATTATTACCTATTTGTCTCCATAAATGAACATTTATTAAGTAGTTTCTACTGTATGATTACTTTAAGGGAAAATAGTGAACTGCAACTAAGCGAATTTAGTCTAAGTTCATGTTGGAATTAGCTATAATACTTATATACGCTATGCATATGGTTTGTAACATTATTATTAACCCATACTAACACTAATTGGGCCAGACTCCATGGCTAAATTGTATATATATGCCTATTAACCTATATATCTACTTTGAAAGGCTGGGTGTGCCCAGTGTCTCCTGACTCCAGATCGATTCACTGCTGCTATAATAGAATAAATAATTACCACAAGAGCTGGACTCCAATCCGGGCTCGTTAGATAGCACAGTGCCCTTACCCATTCAGCCATACCACCCTCCCCTACAATAGTAACATCATTAATTAATTTAATCTTTAACCTCCCAAAAAATTGTAGATATTTTATGTTTAGAAATTATAAGTTCTTTATTTTCTAATGTAAGCTCCCCTTTATCCTAGTAAAACCAAGCACCAAAGAAAGTATGATTTCCAGCCATGGCTTCTTCATTTATATTTTGTCCTTGAGTTTTGATTATTGTAAAACTATCATAGTGTACTGCTGATATAAAAAGCAGGCTTACCCAGAGTTCTGATCTTTGCAACAGATTGCACAGGGTGAATCAAGTCCTGGCTGATTTCGTGTGAAAACGAGTAAGGATTGGCTGTCACTTACTTTTCCTCCTTTCTCTATCTCTAATCTATATCTACTAAAGGACAACTCTATTTTCCCTCAGTTTATCTCCATAAATCCTTATTATTGATCTTTACGTATTTTCGGCTCAGGGGAATAGCTCTTCTTGGCCTTTTAAAACTACGTTTCAGGCTACAAAATTTTATCCTTTGTTTATCTTGTTTCAGAGAAGACTGACTATTTGTCAAGGACAGGTAATTTCTCAGATAAATTTTATCCCTGACAAGCTGTTTGTTGATCACGGTAATTCAACGGGAATTAAATATTACCCATAGAACCATAAATTAAATTTGGGATTGTAGGAATAATGAAAGTGGACTGTACGGCAATTTTATTTGAAGAACAAATGAAACTTTAACATAAATTTGCAATTAGAGAAATCGATATGAAAGAAAAGATGGACTACAATAAAATAGGATACATTCGTCCTTAAATTATGATGAAAGATGAAAGTGAAGTTGTATCTTGCCATCTCACCGCTCCTTCTCTATTCCACAACTTGGTCCTAGATGAGCTCATTTTTTCTTTTACTTAAGAAATAAATAAAATGGCAGTGTAAATGTCTTGGATAGGGTACCCAAAATAATTTATTCTTTCACTAATTCACCGTTTAAGAGAGCTTCCTGCTAGTTTTAATTAATCTTCAAAAAAGGTTAGAAAGGTGCTCTAGGTGAACTTTTTTTTATATCTTTATATTTTTTTATCCACACCTGTCACCCATATCGCGACAATAAGCGGATGTGTTATAAATTGTATACGACTGGCATGTCAGGCATGAGAGAGGTCAGTACCCATCGGCACCTCCTCCTAATATGAAATTCTAAAGAATTTTACACTGGGAGATCTCTTAGCCAGTTCCTTTTCAGCCTTCTTCTGGTAGGTATGAACTTTTTAATTCATTCTTTTTTCTTTTAACAGCTGGTAAAAATAGTCAGACCTTTTTATGTGAATGAACATAATTTGATATAATTAATAATTTAGTGTTCTAACAAAAAAAACTATTTTTTTTTTTTATGATCCTTGAACACAAGCTGTAAGCAATTATTTTCAATACCAAGCGCAGGCCATGCATAGATCAGCTCTGACCCTAAATTCAGAACACATCCCATGGTCTAAATCAGTACAATATTTCGGTTTGACTCTGGACAAATCCCTAACTTTCACAAAACACATTAACAGGAGAACAGATAAAGCAAAAAAAAATAAATATTTAAAATGTTCCCATATTTCAATAAAAAATCCAAGATAAGCCCCCAAAACAAACTTATACTCTATAAATCAGTGATCAGAGCTCAGCTTACCTACGCCTCCCCCGTATGGAGCTCAACTTGTAAAACTAATTTCAATAAACTTGAAAGGATTCAAAACCTTTGTATGAGGATCATAATTAACTACCACCGGTATACTAAAATCAGGTCCATGATCCAAGACCTAGAACTTCCCACAGTTCAACAATAAGTCTTCGCTCAAACCAAATTATATTTTGCGAGAACAATAGTTTCCGAAAAGCCATTGATAAAAGAGATCGGTAATTACAATAAAAATTCCCTTCGACGTTAGACTCATAAAATAACCAAGCACGAACTCCTAACCTAACATAGCTTTTGTGTCAGAATTATTATATTTTTCTCTAATTATGTATTCTTCTTATTTATTTTTTTGTTTCCTAAGTGGGTTTTTATTCTCTATTTTTCCTACTATTATACAAATAATGTAAATATGTAAAATCCAATTATTATTTAAAAAATTATTAATCATTTAAAGGATGTGAAACCCGGAACATGATTATACAGTTTTATGTAATTTTAAAAATTGAGAATACAACTTTATTATTATTATTATTAGTAATTATTTTCATTGAGCTGTTGGTACTGGCAAGGGCGGGGGGACAAAGTCCGGCAAGTGGGCCTGATGGTCCTTTTTGCCAAGAGCTGTTGGTAATAATTACCTTATTTTTCTTCCTCTTCATTATTGTTTAATGCAAATATATACAAACGTTAGATTTTTATTTTAAATAACACTAAGAAGAGCTCTCCAACGAGCTCGTCAACGTTTGCTCCATCAGGGCGAAGGACTAGTGATCATCGCAGGGTCTTTTTTGAAGGTACAGAGAGAAGGACAAAACATTATTTTATCAAGGACACATAAAGGGCAGAAAGTACAGATAAGAACCGCAGGAACCGATATTTCCGACACAGATTGTATCCTTGAGGCCGCTAAGTGGTCCAGGCCCTGCAGGATCCTATCTCCAGCCAATTGTCCTCGGTTAGGACTTGTACTACAAGATGCCACTCTTCGTTTTAAATAATGATTTATAATACAATAGTTCGTTGGTTTCATTTTTGTTTCTTTTGTCGCTTTTATTCTGCGTTCTTTCATTGATCGATTTTCCAATTTTAGCAATTAGGCCAACATTTTTTAATTCTGGAATATCCAAGAAAAAATCAGTTTCCAATAAATCATAAGGCAAATGTACCGGTGAAGGACACAGTTAAAGAAATTTTCATTGCTTTTTCTGAGGCAATGGTTTCTCTGAGTAGTTTTGAGATTTAAAATGTATCCAGTGACTGGAACAGCCATTCCTTTTTGAACTCATGACAAATTAAATTTGAATTGATAGTAATATATTTTTTTATACTTTTCTTCAACGACAAATTTGCATCAGTATGTAATAAACAGTTGGAATTCACTACAAAACAAAAAATAAATCGGACAATTATTAGCAAAAATACAGCGCACTGAAAATGGTAGCCATGTTTATATTTTCCTACCGCTGTAGCTCGGAGGAACTACGGGGCATAAGCGTGAGGAAGGAAATTACAGTAAAGCCCCCATTATCCGCGGTGTAGCGATTTTTTTTTAAATTATGAACCTAAAAAAAAAATATTTTTAATCCAGGGCAACAACAAGGAAAATACAATAAGCACTGCGCAAGTGAGTCTCAGTTTGAACGACTGACTGACATAGAGATAACAAAAAAAACAATGAGATTGACCGAGAACGAAGAACAAAATGAAAGTGAAGAAGACAAGGCGCATGCGCGGATGAATGAAACAAGAAATTGTTTAGCAGCACGTAAACGGATTGCTTCAATATTTAGAGGAACAAGGCAACGATGCATATCTGGCAGTTAAGGAAAGTGCAATTTAGAATAAAGAAAAGGTGTTTCTAAACCAAGAAGCAAAAACGAATGAATGATTTTTTTAAAAAGGTGTAACTGGACACTTTTTGTACATGCAATATGTACATACGTACGTTTTTTTGTTTACTGTTCTTTGTTATAATCATTTAGTAGTAAAGCAAAGGTTTCTGCTGTACTGTACTTATGCATGTATTTTAAAGTCATATTGTTTTTTGTACAATAAAATATAGTTTTTATGTTGAAAGTTTTATTTTCGTTTTTCGCGTTATCCGCGATTATTGCTATTCGGGGTGTCTTTCTCTCCCCTCCCCCCAATTGTGCGGATAATCTGGGCTTTACTGTATTGCAATTGCGTCAAATTTTCATAGTTCAGTGTTCAGCGGTTCTACGAGTTCCAGTGGTCCTCATAGTAAAAGAGAAAACAACGTATTTTTGGTTATTGGCCAGCCTGTGTCAGGATTATCTACGGATGAACTAATTCTATTTTGAACTTCAATTATTTCGATTTTTTAGTACTACATTTATACATACAATAATTTTTATCTAACTTTCAATACCAAAGCATTACCGGGCCAGCTAATAAATCACTACTATATATTATTACGGTAGTATAGATCCCTTTTCCGGCTCTCAGGAGCGATGGATTTTGACGTGTGAGGTATCAAAAGAAATAGAATTTCACGGAGAAGTGACGAATCCTGATTTGGTTTCTTAAATTCTTACCAGAGCTTAAATAAAAGCGATGAAAAAACTGGGAGGTTTCAAAATTTTGACGACTAAAAGTCGGCGGATCAAGACGGGATAAGTTGCGTTTTAAAGATTTTGACGCGGGCATCAAAATCATGTATGATCCATTGGATCATACTGGTCCAGCATTTTAAAGCCTTAAAACCTACCGTTTTCGAGATAATGCACGATATAGGTCCGCACGGGTCTCATGCCATTTTGCGTACGTGCCGTTGTCATGGCAACTTTATACCTTTTAAAGCCAGTTGAGACTGTTAACAAAAACGTATTAATAACTGTGAAAACGTTTTGTAAATAAAATATTATTTTTATGTTTCCATGAATGATAGAATACTACGAACAGAAAGTGGTATAGTAGAGTCTTATTGCTTAAATGTTAAACTGAGGGGGTACTTTCCAGTAGGGCAAGTTAATTACTTAGTAAGTATTAACTATTACTTGAACATAGTCATTATAAACTACTATAAAGCTTTACCAAATGTGTGTGTTAAATCAACTTTCTTAATAATATTATATTGTTAATCGCTTATACTTCGATTTCATTAAGGATTCATTAAGATATGTAATGCGAGAGTTCTCGCTCGGGTATACTAGTTAAATTATAAATGGACTAAAACCGTTCATTTCTTTTTATAAAATGTTCTAACATTTTAAAAATCGAATCAATTTTCTCTATTAGTAATTGCTAATTAATCATACTGAATGGCTTACTGACGGTTATCGTCCCTACTACATTTTGGTCTGTCCCTCGGACGTTCACTCATTGGTTCAGCACTAATTAAGTGTTCAAGAATTCACTCATTCAACTATATTTACAGAATGAGTGCTCCGCAATTCCGCGAAGTGTGGCTGCTTAAATTATTTAGTAAATTCATCATCTTGTGGCCATGTATTCTGTGCAATATTCTATTTTCAAATACCTCTAATCATTGTTCTTCTTTTCTCTTCGTTTTTCATAGGTCACGTTTTCCCCAACAATTAACAGGATAATAGCCTGCATTACATTATAGAATAAATGAAAATCTTAATTTTCAGATTTATGAAAAGTAGGTGTGAACTGAGTAGTTGTGAGAAATAACATGGACAAGTAGATGTTATTTCTAACTCGAGAAAATACGGAAACAAATATTTGAACATAAAAACTAAGCTTTATTGTACAAAAAACATAATATTACTTTAAGATTTAATATTACTTTGAGTACAGCAGAAAACGTTGCTCTATTTTTGATTATAACAAAGTACAGTTAACAAAACACAATACACATGTACTGACTGTATGTAAAAAAAGTGTTCAGTCAAACTTTATTATACCTTCTAGAGCTGAAATGCGATATGCCTGAAAATAAACAGATTTTTTGCGCTAGCATTTTAGAACTTGATTTTCTTTTAGAATTTGTCGTAAAATATATTCCATTCCATTTAAAATTGCAGATTTATGTGCGCTGGAGAAGTACTGAAGAAAATTATGGGGTTGAATAAGAGCCCAAAAGAAACTTCAGGTGACACTGTTGTGCCCTACCAAGTTTCACCACTGAATTATAAAAAATGATGATTTTAAGGGAGTTTTGAATACTCTGTATATTTAATATGCAGGTAAGGAAAAGTAAAAATGTAAAGATGGAGATGAGTTATTGTCCATGATCCAGGGCCATACAAATCTTCTTCACTCCGAGGACTCCAGTCGTTCCATTTCCAAATTGATCGTCGGTGGCCCCCTTAAAAGCCTAAGTATAATGAAGCTCTCCAAAATATCATACTGATATGATGAGACAAACTTTTGCTCGCAGGCTTTGAACTATTCTATTTCTGAAATCAGACCCCCTAATCAATAATACTGTACTTAGTTAACGAGTTTTTTGCCCATTGCGACTTTAAAAGTAGTTACCACAACTCATAAAGAAAATATGGCCCTTAATAGGATCTGATGAAACGGCGGCTTATTAAAAGAAACGAGATTCAGTCTCAAGCCCTAAGAGAAATCCTCAAGAGCCGCAGTTATTTGCAGACTATTGAACTCTAAGAGGAGCCATTTCTTCCTAGAGCGAACCAACTGTAACCGAACTCGAATTGGCCATTCCATTACAGAAAAGTTCTTCGGTGGTCTAATTGTGCTAAATTATTAGCTGGATCAGTCGTCCGCGAAATAGGGGTCACCGGCGCGTGTCCTTGGAAGGTCCTTACTTACCGAGGAAGGACTTAGCCCATTACTTAACTTCCTTTGCCTACGCTCCGTCACACTCGAGGTTTTTCCAGCATCCCTCAAAGCTATGGCAGCTTCAAAGGAAGTCTCTCTGGAAAATCCATATTGATCTCGTCTAACGTTTTTACTTCTTTTTATCAAAGGTTTCAGTTGAATTACATCAGAAGGGATTGGTTTTCGGAAAGCGGTCTGGCTGAATAGACTAGTTGAATAATACGTCAATGATATAAATGAAACTTAAAGTAGGCAATCAAAAATTATAATATTAAATTAATCATAATGGATTCTGAAAGAAATGATATTCCAATGGATTGGAGATCGGATAAGGTATGATCTGTTAAGGGGGTTCTCTGACAATCAATCAACTTCAAGTGACCGTGGGTATAGAAAACTGATGGAGTTGAACGATGAATTGCTGAGTTTAGTAGTAATAATAATAGTAATAATAATTTTTAGTCAGTAAGTGCACTACAGTTAACATTTGCTATATTGATTGTATACAATATGTTTTAAAAAATTTTTTTTTCTTCTGCGACTAGAGCATTTCCTGAAGATATTAAGACCAGTTTCATAACTTTCTGTCCACTGGAAGTGATTCAAATATTTTTTTCAAATTTGTAATTACTTCATTGGTCAGGCTTTGTAAATTACTTTATTGGTATACTTAATAATTTGACTCGTTATTTCACTCAATGAAAATTTATTTTATCTAGAATCGTAGGGTGAAACATTTTGACATTAAAATTAATTAACGAATTGATATTGACAAAATGATCGGCTTATAATGTAAAAATATTTACTATGAATTCCAAACTCTGCTATTGCTTATAAAAGTGAACAATTATTAATTATTCTTGCGTTTCAGAATAGTATTATAGGAATAAAACAAAACAACGAGCACCAAAATCTGGCTTGCGTGCAGCGGCTTGTTATCCAAAATAAAAAAGTACCTGAAAAGATACAAAGAGCATAAAACAAAGCCGATTTATCTGGTCCCTTTGAAAACTTGTTTGCTTTTACTAAAAAAACTATGAAAACATTTAAAAAAATAATACTGAAAGTATCAAGTGTTGAAGATATAAGAACTTGAAGGTAATGAATGATTCCGGTTTGATCTTCCAAAACGGCTGCTGTCCTTTTAAGTGCTTACAAAATTAAATTATTGAATTAATGATAATGGATAGTGAACGAAATGGAATTCCAGTAAGCTGTTAAATTTTTCAGTGCGAAAATGAGGAGAATATAATTCTGATTAGTGCAGATGGTATTTATATTAAAGCAATCAGAAATGTGCCGGGGTGTGGTGTGCTGTCTCTGGCTGTGGGCCTGTGATGTGCTGCGTTTTGTTCGTTATATAGGTTTTTTTCTTCTTTCTATTTATTTTTTCTTTTTTTTTTCTTTCTCTTCTTCTGTCCTGGTGTTGCCTGGGTTGGTGGGTTGTCGACGGGTGATTTGTTTTCTTCTTTTTTTTTTTGAGACTCTTGGCTTCTTGTTTGGATTTTTCCATTTGTGTCCTATTTAATAATTAATTTATTTTTTAATCATCTATTATTTTATTATATTATATTTTATTTTATTTTATTATTATTATTTCATTTTCGATACTTTCAAAAAAAAAATTTCCTGGAGAGGGGAGAATAAACTCCAACCAGTCAGGTCAGTATTTGTTTGGTCGTTTTTATTATGTATTTCGAAAGCTTCTTACAATCCTGAGGTATTCAACAGCACAGCTTTCTGGGCTTCATTTATAACAACCCTCGAGTGGCCCAGCCGTTCAGTCGCTTACACAGCAGTTATTATTATTATTACTTATATATATATATATATATATATATATATATATATATATATATATATATATATATATATATATATTTTGTTCCAGATCTCAATAAATCAAACAACCATAGGCACCTATAAACACAAACAAACAACCAGAAATAAATTTAATACTCAACGAATACTAGAAAAATAATATCACTGATTCCCTTGTTTAAGAGAATGTAAGTATTTATTTTGATTTAAGCTTTATTCTTCATTCTAATGTGTTAACGATCAGTGAATTTTCTGGCTAAAAATTGTTCATCTACTAAAGGAATTTAGGAATTTCTTTTACGTTACTGCTACCACCAAACGGACTTCACTATTCGATTCAGTTTAATAAAGTATTTGAAACTAAAATACGGTAATAATTAATAAAAATACGGTAATAATACTATACGGTAACTATAATACGATCAAACTCGTGAATAAGTCATATCGAGGGAATAAAGAGTTTAATCCTGCTGTATGCTGACCCCACTCTAAAATGGCTTCTTCTCGATTATCTTTTTCCACATCCTGGGGTTCTCAGGAATCCGGATATTTTCAGGATGAACAGATGAGCATTAAAAAAAAAAAAAAATAATGATACTAAATTAGTATTAATAATGACTGCTCCCTAACTAGAATTTTTTCTTATTTTTTAAAAATAACTTTTAGAAATAAATTTTAAAGATTTATCTTTCACGAAAAAGATTTTCTCTGTACAACGAATTTCGTTGTAAAATTTGATGTAGTAAATTTCTAAATGAAACCTTTTGAATGTTTATATATTACGATCTTCACTAAATCCTGTCCAAAATCCGCTTCAATTGAACAATTATCAACATAAATATCGCATTTTTTTTCTGAATCCTTTCAATGCGATCTTTTGTCTCATACGATGGGACAAAAGTACGCAGTTTGATTAAGTTTCAACGTATTTGTTATGAACATAATCGTCTTCTTCAATAGCTTGTTGTACTCGTTTATAAAACTAAAATAATTAATTTAAAAAAGATAAAACCGATAAGAATCCTTGGTTTTCTCTTGTATCTTTACGACAGAAAAGTTACATTTCTGGAGCAAGGGCGAGCCTTTTCGTCTTGATCTAATTCGGAGTAACACATATTAAAATCAGAGCTGTTGTAGCGCTGGGTAATATTTTTGTCTGACCCAGAAATTGAACTTCCAAAATTCTTTTTGGTTTGGAAGGGACCAATTTCCTTTTATTTTATTTGAACAGCTTCTTTTTCTTAGCTAGTTCTGCTTCTAGCCATTCTATATTTGGTGTTGTTGTCAGCAATATAGATCTTAAGCCTTTGTTTTTTTTGCTCTTCTTGCTTTAATTTTCGGTAGATTGTAGATATTATAACCTGAAATAAAATAAGAGCTATTAGTTTGAATTTGACGATAAACCACTGTTTTCTGCGGTAAAAGTACGCTTTGCCCCAAAGGCCTCGTATGTACCTAAGTACGCTAACTCCTTTCTGGCCTAAATAAAATTCCTGAAGGTGCCGAAAAGTGATTTTTTCAAGTTTCAAGATGCAAACATATTTTTTTTAAAAAGAAAAATATAAATAGTATGTAATAGCGTTAAAAATACGGGGAAAATACTGGGGAATTTTGAATATCTAAATTCGTTCAAAAATGTTTCGTAAAAAAATTAAAAACCGCAAAATAAGATCATTTTTGGACATTTTATTACAGGGCTGTTAATTATAGTAGAAACTTGTCTTTAATTGTGGATTGTTTCAGTGCCCATCTATAATAAAAATTGATGCAAAAAAACATAATTACTTTTTTCGGACATTGAGAAAATGTAAATACAAGTGTTCTCGAACAAAGATTTTAGTAAGAGCCAAAACGGTCCCATAGCCAATTTTCAAAGCGCTATTTGTCCTTGAGGAGATTCTTTGCAAACTTATTTTCATGAAATATATGTGAGGTTCGATTAAATACCTAAAAAACGTGTTTGAGCATATGGCTCTTTTTCGCACTACCGCTACGGTAAAGTAGGGGAGGTGACAAAGGGGAAGCTCGCTCTATCAGTTTCCATATTTCACGAAAATAGGGTTGCAGTGAATTTTTATTATTATTTATAGGCACTAGCAAAAGCCACGAGTTTTTGCGATAGTTACAAGCCTCGAAATAAAATTTAGCATTTTTTTTTTTTTTTTGTGAAAAGTTTTTGGCCGACTACAATTGTTTAGAATTTATAGCTTTAGAAAGTTCATTGGCAAATTATTTAAAAAAATAAACTATCGCGGCGGGACTAACAGTGTATCTTGATGTAAAGTGGGTTGTTTCTGGTCTGCATTTATGTTACATTATCTTTTTCTGTCCTGCTTCATTCCTTAATTACCGAAACGCTGACTGTTTATGTATTTTTTATTTATCTTTTTATGATAATTGAGAGAATTATGACTTTGTTTTTGGAGTCTTTCAATCCTAAACTGATGCGACAAAATTTGAGAGAGGAAACCAGAGAAGGCGATTTGGCAACAAGAATCCTACAACGAACACTAATAGCCTACAATGTAACCAGCAATTTCTGTAATGGACTCGACATTTTGCGAATATCTCCTTTGTCCATGCATCGTCCTTTCATTCAAAAGGTTTCATTTAGAAATTTACTACATCAAATTTTACAACGAAATTCGTTGTACAGAGAAAATCTTTTTCGTGAAAGATAAATCTTTAAAATTTATTTCTAAAAGTTATTTTTAAAAAATAAGAAAAAATTCTAGTTAGGGAGCAGTCATTATTAATACTAATTTAGTATCATTATTATTATTTTTTTTTTTTAATGCTCATCTGTTCATCCTGAAAATATCCGGATTCCTGAGAACCCCAGGATGTGGAAAAAGATAATCGAGAAGAAACCATTTTAGAGTGGGGTCAGCATACAGCAGGATTAAACTCTTTATTCCCTCGATATGACTTATTCACGAGTTTGATCGTATTATAGTTACCGTATAGTATTATTACCGTATTTTTATTAATTATTACCTTATTTTAGTTTCAATGAGGGTCATACTTTATTAAACTGAATCGAATAGTGAAGTCCGTTTGGTGGTAGCAGTAACGTAAAAGAAATTCCTAAATTCCTTTAGTAGATGAACAATTTTTAGCCAGAAAATTCACTGATCGTTAACACATTAGAATGAAGAATAAAGCTTAAATCAAAATAAATACTTACATTCTCTTAAACAAGGGAATCAGTGATATTATTTTTCTAGTATTCGTTGAGTATTAAATTATTGAATATTAAATTGTTAAATATTAATATTATTAAATATTATAATATAATATATAATATAATAATATTATTAAATATTAAATCTCTGTATTGAATATTAAATTACTATTACATTTTAAACATGAGAACTTCCCATTCGAAGTTCATTCGCCACTACCCACGGTTCTCGATTCTGTACATTGGATGAAGAAGGGAATCCCTAATAACGAAAAACGAGAAACAGAATATTCATTAGGGAACTGGAAAATAAACTGCCTGGAATTTCCATAACCGCTCTAATCTCTATTAATAGTTCAACAATTACCGAATCATTATTTCGGATTAAATGCATATTGTTATTGTAATTTGGTAATGAATTGTTTCTCTCCTGAATTTCTTGATAAAATCCATTTATATGGATTGATGTTAAATTTTTTGATAATATGATCAACTGACTAAAAGTTAGTGAGTAAGGAGAGACCACACCCTTCCTGCTATATCTATACCTACCCAGAGGTCCGAATCTAACCTGCAAGTGGTCTGTGTCAGTGGAAAAAAAAATTGGGAATGCATGAGAAATTAAAGGGGGTCCTTTGAACTTTGAAACTATGTTTGGAGATGAATTGAAATACCCCAGTGGATTGTCATTTAAGGAAACGGAGATCGTGTTACATGAAGAAGTTCTTCTTTTTCTACCACCCAATTGCCTTTCAGCGTTAGGGTGCATCCAGCCATTTGAGCCATGCATCTCTGTACCTGGCAAGGTTCCTCATTTCTCATATAATCTTCCCTGTGCTTCTCCCTATTCGTTCCATGTAGTTGATATAGGAGGTTCTTGGTCGCCCTCTTGGTCTTCTTCCCACTGGTTTAATCTCTATGGTCTTTATCGTGATCTCAGTCGGATTTCAGTTGCCTTTTCTCCAGAGTTTCCGTCACCGGACGTACATTCAGCTCTTCCTTAATCCTGTCACTCCGGATACAGTTCCTCCTTGTTTTCCACGCAATGCTCCTAAAAAACTTCATCAATCAGTTGCAGTAACACGGGCTTGCAGCTTCTCATTCGGAATCCAGCTCTCCGCTCCAAGTAAGACTTATCAAGAGAAGTACTTGAAGTTGGAGCTTTAATAAGTTGAATAAGTGGCGCTTTATATCTTGTCCCTCCTCTCTTTTTCCATTAACAGAATTAGAGATCTGGTAGTAAATGAAATTTGCCTTAAAGATTCTGCTAAAGATTTCCGAATCCACTTTACCAGATCTACTGATCACCGTGCCAAGGTATGTGAATTCTGCAACCACCTTCTTCACCTCTGACAATCTCTCAGACTATCTGTACATCATCTTGAGTTCTACCGACTAAAAGGACTTTGTTTTTTTGTGAATTAATTGTCATTCCCTTTCTCTTCAACTCTTCATTCCACTATTTTACTTCCTGTTGAAGTCGCTCGGGATACTCGGCAATAAGTACAATGTCGTAAGCAAATAGGAGAAACTGTATCACGATAGGATGTAAGCTCCATGTGCATTCGTGCTGTGCGTCTTATTCGAATTGATGTGTTACATGAGGAACATATTGGTATAATCACCAACGAAGAACTTTAGGTGCGGTTTAGAATGGGATACTACCAATTGAAGCGTGGAATTTTAAAGGTTCCAGGGGTCTAAATGTAATCGGCAAAACTTTTCAGAATTAAAGTTTCAATTTGAATAATATTAAAGAATTATGATTTAATTAAAAAATAAAGTTTTTTTTTCTGATCATCTATGGCCGTATAAGTAATAAAATCACATTTAAATTAGTATTAATTCAGCACTTAGGCATGTAATACGCAAATAAAAAAGATTGTGAAAAAAAGGCACATGGATCCTTTTGCATTTCCACGCTTCCATTCTGTCTTCAGAGAGACAAGGCTTTTTGGGTTAAGTGCACACTGGATTTTACGAAGTTCTACTTTACATAAGTGTGAAATCTTTATTTTTGAAGCTGGAGTTTTCTTCTTTTCTTAAAAATATACCTTATACGATTCTGTTTAAATATGAAATTAAAGTCCGCGTTTCAGTATCATCATCTATTTTGATGAGATTGATAATTCAGTTTAGTAGTACTTAGTACGCACCTGCCCCTTACAAAGTTAAAACTTGTCTGACAATCACATTTTACAGTCTTCAGTGACAGTTATATAAAGGATTATGAAATATAAAATATAAAATTATTATATGAAATATAACATATGCATTGAAAAAAAGAATTTTTATGCCAATACGCTAAGAGGGAGTTGCGGGGGAGTTTATGCCCCGGCAAAGCATGATAGGGGTAAGTTAACACCACACACACACACATGCCCTACAACCGAGTTCTGCACTTACCCCTGCTATCGCGTTTTGCTGGATTACTGCGGGCAAGTTCTGAACAATTATAAATGTAAATCAATCAGTATTTTGGAGAATAGTTTCTCATTTAAAAAAAAAAAAATAGACCAAAAAAAAATTAGTGGTGGATAAACATCGAAAATGAAAGATCCTACTAAATCAAGAGGTTGGAATCGATATCTTTGCAACTTCACTTTAGCGAACTCTCGTGGATTATTTCTGATACATCAGGGTTTAGACGTCATATTCCCAAAAGGGTAGTTCTTACAAGCTCAAGATATGGCTTTAACGAGACAATTAGGCACTTATCTCACCTAAAGTTGCATATCCTGCACTATGGACTATTGAGAGGAAGTTTCTAATTGCTTTATAACATCTTTATACCTTGTGTAAAGAGGTTTCAGCACGGCTGCCAACCTTCTTACAAAAAAAAAAAATAGAAACAGATTGCAAATCACTCGTGAGAAGTGAGAAGATTTAAGGTAACTGAGTATTTAACCTGAGTAAACTGAAGCCAAATGTCGAAATTTCTCTATCAATGCATCAGCATCATACTTCCCATTAATGGCATTAATTTTGTTGAAAATTAGTTGTATGTGAAAAGGTTAGTTGATTGCACTTGCCTTAATTTTAATTAATAATTGTAAAATTATAAACTTGACATATTTTTTTATTCTCAAAATTTCAAAATCCTATCAAAGTGAGCAGGTATGCTTCAGCTTCAAAAACACATTTAAAGTTGATGAATTTGAAAAATCAATATTAGGAAAGGAGAGGTCCAATCCATAACAGATAAATTAGTTTGGGGATAAAAGCTTGGGAACCTCAATGAAATAACAAAATTCCGAACTGTGTGGGCTTCTCTCTCAGTTCAATCTCTGGAATTCAATTCTGTGGAGGATGTTCAAAATAGAGCTGCTGATTTCTTCTGCTCATAGCCAAAAGAGTTGTGTTGTGAAAGAATCCGACCGCTACTTGAAACCTTGAGATGGCAATAAACCACAATACAAAACAACGGTATTAATCCTTTATAGAACCCTGGTACACAACTTGTATCAGAGCCAAATGCGTCTATTAAAATTTTACAAATAGTTTCATTGGGTGTACATGTACACTATGAATGTACTACTACATGTAAACATGAATAGAAAAATATGTCGAGGATTCTACCACCATTGGCGGGTAGAGAAATATCAGTTCAACCCCTGTACCAGTGACCGTCAAGCGTTTTTCCTCAAACTACGATTGTCTGCATTGTTGCTCTCACAAAATTAAAACTCATAAGTATTGCATTATATTAATAATTTGACTCCATTAAAAAAAAAAACATGTAGAAATATAACTATATGCCATTTTTTCTCATCGGATTTGTTGGCAGGATAATATTCAATATATATTGAATATCAAGCACTGTTTGGTGAAACAAACGGGTGAGTCTTAGTAAATTTTTTTGTCTATAAATTTCTTTTTTATTGTTATTCCAAAATACTTTAATATCTAATTTCAATATAGGCATGTTTTACTTGTAATTAATTTAAAAGATGTTCAAAACTATTAGAGTTTTCTTAAACTATTATCAATACTATTAGAGTTATAAATGAATACATTTTTAATAATTTTAAACGTTTATTTATTTTCAAATACAAGAAATGAGGAATTTAAACTTCATCTACACAGTTGAAGTACACCAAATGTACCACTGACCTCTTAAGATAACTAATTCTTCTGCAAAGCGGCACAGGTACATATGTACACCAGAAGTAATATTAGATACCTCAAAGAAATAATATATTAGTATACACTTTTTTTGGAATACTCAATAGTTTTGCCCTATAAAGGATTAACTTTGAATAAAAATAAATTTATTTTTTAATTTGCAATAAAAGCAGTCATTTATTATGAAGCTCTCAGAAAAGTTTAATCTTTATGTTATTCTTTAAAAAAAAAATTAATCCTTATGAGGATTAGAACTGATTCGCTGTCAGTGGGAGGCTCCTTTACAGCATTGGTCCATTGCGCAAACTATCTAATGTGCCGGAATTCCTGTTCCAATCCAGATTTAATTACGAAACGGAAATAGTGGAATGTGCCGAAAGATTGAATGTGGATCAGGGTAGTGTGAGAGCTCTACGACAGTCGCTGCGGGAAAAGGTGATTGAAGAGTGGGCAAATTGCAGGTGGCAGGGCGTTGGTGTTCGCCATTTCAAAGAGACTTCGAAAGCCAGCAGATACATCTGCGAAAAGTAAGTTCTTTCGGGGTCCGAATGGTCCAACGCCTTGAAGGTAAATATTAATTAAACACACTTGCGTGGAGTACCAGCAGTCAGCGGACAGCAGAGAGAAGTTGGGTCCCTCTGTCGCAAATGCGGCAGAGAGTCTGAAACACCAGGTCATGTGCTGAGAAAATGCCCCAACAACTCCCTCCTCGTAACACTCCGACACCATAGGGTCAAGCATGAGTTAATAAGGCTCCTCAGAGAAGAGGACTTTACCTGCTTTTGGCGAGGTCTATTGTGCTGATACGGACGAATGCGCTAGGTATGCTGATATTGTCGCATTCCCAAGGACCGGAAGGACGAAATTGGTCCTGGATCCGACCGTACGATTTGAAGGAAACGATCCCAATCAGGCAGGTGAAGTGGAAAGGGGGTAAAAAAAAGGCATCTATGAGAAATGTATCCCTTTCCTAAACGAAAAATTCCGCGAGACCTTCGGAGAGAGACAGAGTGCACCGTGAGAGGGCTCTGGTTCGGGTCTCGCGAAACATTACCTAATAGAACAAGGATCTTTTTAGAAGACCTAGATGCTTGGGATATTTGGGATCTTGCGATGTTGGCCGAAAATATACTGGACTCCCTGGGGATTATCCACCATCACCTGCATGGTAATTAGATTGGTCTATTTATCCTTCTGGATTTTATCTTTATTTTTCATTTTTATTTATTTTGTTTGTATATGTATGTATATTTATTATTTATTTTTCCTGTATTGTTTATCTATACATGTGCGCGTTCAATTTTTGATTAGTTCCATAAGTTTTCCAATTATCTGGAATTTATATTAATAAAGTTTAGCATATTAGATTAGGAAAGGGTTGATTGTGGACTAGAAGAGAGAATTGTGGAGAAATGAGAAGGTAGTTGTATGGATTAAAATAAAAAAAAGATAGTAAATAAAAATTAGTGTAATCAAATAAAGATGAAAATGCTATGAATTATGGAGATGAATGATTAAATGTTAAAAGGGAAAAAAAGGAAGGAAAAATAAAGAAAGAAAGATAAAATGTATATATATATATATATATATATATATATATATATATATATATATATATATATATATATATATATATATATGTATATATATATATATATATATATATATATATATATATATATATATATATAAAGTAAAATTATTTATATATAAATAATATACAAAAAGTGTATATTTATTATATCCAACTAAGGATTGATCAGTACGCTGCGTATTGTAGGAACCCAATGTATTTGGGCAGCATTGATTTTCTATAAATTATTTCTCTCTGAAATTAGTCTCATAGACGAACATATAACGAATATTCCGAGAAACGAACAACGAACTGCGCCCTAATGCAACTTAATCCTCCAGCGCTGGATGAGGAAGAGGAGATTTAAAAAAATTCCTGGTTTAATATGAACGGCCGCTATACATTTGTTGGTTTATCTCGGCTATTTTATGCAACACAGATTTATATTGACACTTCTAGTGTTTGTCGGACAAGCCTGAACGCTGGTCTCTCATGTTTGTTCTATGCTTCTACAATCAAGTGGTTATTTTTTTACCCTATTTCGCTGAGTGTTGTTGGGTTTATCATCTGAAAAATATCTTGGTATATATTCCGAGCTGTTTTATTCTCCATGTAACTGCTTGGAATCGATTCGGTCAATATATATATATTAAAATGTTTTAGCTCGAGAATCTGTCTCACGCTTGTTAATAAATAATGATTGACTTTACTCGATTGTGACTAAAAATCTAAATGATTCATTAGAACCATAAAAGGTTTGTTA
This sequence comes from Rhaphigaster nebulosa, assembly GCA_948150685.1. Classification (NCBI taxonomy): domain Eukaryota; kingdom Metazoa; phylum Arthropoda; class Insecta; order Hemiptera; family Pentatomidae; genus Rhaphigaster; species Rhaphigaster nebulosa. Next base: position 170,529,703 of record OX411308.1, read on the forward strand.
ATTAATAAAGTTGTGTTTTGCATATATTTTTTTATTTTAAATTAAGGGTTATGTTATATTTAATGATATGTGAATGAAACACAAACTTGTTAGTAAATTAAAGGGTTTGTAACCCAATTTATTAGCAAAAATAAATATTCAAAATCCACTTATTGACAGACTGCATGTAATTGGTAAACAACTATCTCCCATACTATTTGAGGACTTTATTAAATTACAATAGCCCATACATTTCGGAAATATTTAATTATTTAAAACAAATTAACATATATGAACTGATTTAAAGTTCATGGTTCTTGCACTTTGTTAATATTTTATTTTATTTGTTTCCTATCTATTAATAAGTTTATTTTTCTTTTGACAATTTATTTTTTTTTAATGTTATTTTATCTACCAACTATATAAACAAAAGCCCATGAACAGTTATTTGTAATATATTTTATGTTTCTACTTGATTTTTGCTCTTCTATACTAATTATTTACTATTTTAAATTTATCTTATTTATGGTATATTATTGAAATATCGTATGTCGATATCTTAATTTATTCTATTTTAGTGTATATTATTTTACATTCCCCCATGCAATGCAACTATATTTAATCTTAGTTTTTCTATTATCCTCTTAACTTGTCTTTTATAGACGCGGTTGAGGCTTACAACTTAGGCCGAAACGCGGCACACATTAAACACCATAGAGATAAAAATGTTTGCGCAACATTGTCAAACTTCAAAATTTAATCTTTGGACGAATCAATACGTTCTACAAAAATAACAATAACTCTCGACTTCAAATGACAATAAAACGTCCAACAGGTTGTTTGCTTTTCGACTCCTCTTCGACGAAACTTCTTCCCTGGATTTCTTCCCCTTAGCTCCTTCCGTGAAAGAGGGTTGTTTGTGGTAAATCAGAGGGTGAGCTCTAGGGTTATCCCGGCCCCATTCAAAGACGAAGGGCCCTTTAATCTTGCCCTAATTGGTACTGAGGACAGCCCCCACCCTTAATGACCACCGGGACATTCGAGATTAGCCGAGCGTTCCTTCTTAGATAGTTCCTCGGCCGTGCGGAGTCCTTTGGTCTCAAGAGAAGGATGTTTGTACACGACTCGTGAAGGAGTCGAAATTCTGAACATAAGAAATTATTTATTGTGTATCAAATTGTTCATATCAAAATAATTTATAGGTTATCATTTTTTTTTAATGAATAAAATAATCATAGTCTGAGAGCCGGCAGGCCAAAATTTGACTTATTTTGTTTGTCATATTCAAAAGTCAAATTTTGGTCTGCCGGCTCTCAGACTATGATTATTTTTTTAATTAATTAAAAAAATGAAATTAAATCAAATGAAACAATAATCTTTATTCTGGGATATTCAATCCCCTGATAATAACAGAAACGTACAACTTAGCCAGCATTTGGTTGGCTTCATTGTGGTAAATCAATTATATTACTAACTAAAGCTCAAATAATACATATTAATATAAATAATAAAAAAAAAAATATCGAATAGAAATACTTATGTACATATTTGCTCAAACTTGCATAGTTATTTATTCATCACATAAACGCGGAAGATTAATCATTCATGAGATGGAAAAATAAATGATGTTTAAATGGCGTTAGAAAGGAAGCATGTATGTATATACATAACATTTATCTACATACATAAGTACATATATATATATATATATATATATATATATATATATATATATATATATATATATATATATATATATACGTACATATCTATACATATAGGCAAGACTCTAAAATTGTGTAAATCCTTCAATTTTGAAGATATCGAAATTCAATTTATAGGATCTTTCATAACTGTTTAATGACTATAAATAAGCGAGATAAAAAGAAGGTATTACCTCTAAATCCCAAGTTTTCGCAATGTGTCAACCGCACGATCACGTCTGAATTGAAAAGTAGGAACGGTTGGTGAGACTATAGAAGCAGATCGAAGAAAGTTTTTTGTTTTGTTTTTTGCCACAAAAAAGGTAGATGTGAGTCCGAACGCCCCTGAATGGAGCTACTTCCTTTTTGCAGCAAATCCTTCAATAAAAGAATTCGTATGGTAAAGAAGATTACTTAGGTTATGACTGTTAGTTATATAAATCATAAAACACTATCGCCTCATCAAACTTGGTTTAAACCTTTCTATAATGCATTATTGTAACTTATTGTTCTGTTTTAACTTATTGTTGCACCACTATTGTTTAATATGGTATTTCACAAAATTGTTAGCAGGATAGGACTGAACCATGGCAAAACTATCACAAAAATATCAGAATGGTACAAATCCTAGTGTATGCATCACAATTATTGCTAGATCTCCAGCTGCTGTGGAAGAAGTCTTCTGCAAGATAGAGCAGGAAGCGAAAAATATGGGACTTACGGTGAATAACAATAAAACAAAAATGATGTGCGTCAGGAAACACGATGTGGCCCAACAACAAGAAGTTGGAATGGGAGAATATGTCTTTGAGATAGTTGAATGATTCCCATACCTGGGATATAAAATAATAAAAAAGACGGAAGAGGAAGCTGAAATAGAATGCAGATTATCAGCAGCCAACAGATATTTACATAGTACATGCATATTTTTCCCTGTCCCAAATTATTAGATCCGGATTATTATGTCGCGCTACGAAAATAAGGCTGTAGAAATATCTTTTAAGGCCAATAGCAACCTACGCATGCGAAACGTGGACGCTCAACAAGTCAGCTGCACAAATGGTCGATGGCTTCGAGAGGAAGATCCTGAGGCGCATTCTTGGACCGGTCAAAGAAAATGAAGCTTGGCGACTGCGACGAAATACGGAGTTGTATGTTGAATACCAGGATTTGAGTATCTCCAAATTGGCCAGATTGCAGAGACTGAAATGGATTGTTCACGTTATCAGGATGAAAGACTGCAGGTGCCCTCTAAAAGCGTATAGGAACACGCCATGTGGGCCCAAGACCCAGAGGAAGACCCAGATCACGCTGGAAGGATGTTGTCCTCATAGACATGAGACAGGCAGGGATGAGCACAGTACATGCTGCAGATAGGGTCGAATTGGACAAAATGATTGAGCAGGCCAAGGTAGCTTTATGGGTCTGTCGCGCCACTAAAGAAGATGAATATAATGCATTATTGAAACTTTTTGCTCCAAAAATAAAAATATATACGTAAAACTTGGTATTTAGAGATAACACCTTTTTAACTCTCTCATTTATAGTCATTAAAAAGTTAATAACGATCCTACAGATCGAATTTCGATATCTTCATAGTTGAAGGATTTATACCATTTTGGAGTCTTGTCTATATTTATATATAATGAATGATTGTATATGAGATATAATAATGAGGGTTGTAATAAGATTACATTATTATCTTTGTCTATTATTACACTAACTTTGACTGTGCTAATTGTTAGTGTGATAATGGAGAAATGCAATAATGTTACTCTATTACAATCTTCATTATATAAAATAGTTGTGCATATTGACCATATATTTATGTTATATATAGTGTAATGACTGTGAGGAATAATATAAAAATCAACAAAAAAATGCATTCCAATAGAGTAAGTACCCTGAAGATGAGGTGGAGAGCCTCGAAACGTTGAAGATTTTTTATGGTTTTGGAGCCTTCGCGTATCATTTCTTTCATGTATTAATTTATAATTAGGTGAAAGTAATCATGTGTTGTTTTAGTTGTAATATGCTCTTATTGACGTTGCAGTGTTATTGTAAGAATCGTTGGGAGTTACTTTACAAAGCATTCTCCCCTTCTTCATATCATTGCATCTTTCACATCGGTTCATTCTACTGTCGTCCTTGTAAAATACTCTACTGAAACCTGATCCTGACACAGCCGCAATATCCAGCCGAAGACAGAGGAGTTGGAAGCGAGAGAGCCTAATGATCCAGAGACAGCCTAGCCGAGGGTACGTGCCCGGACTCTGGATGCTCCAGGCAGTCATATCCAGAGCCCACATGGGATGGCTCATTGGTATTCACTTCTCATGGGCCCACTCCATACCCTTCCAATGAATATATTGTAGCCTTCGTTTATAGCAAAATAATTCCTCTTTTGGTCCCCGCTGTCTCCGCACCGGATGATAAACGTTGTGGCTTCCTAGGTCGTTTTTTTTTTTTTTTTACAGATAAGGAAAACTCAATTTTGGGACATTATAAGGTTTTTAACTGATGCATTATGAAGGACTGTAAAAAAAACTAACAAAAGGCTCTAGAAAAAACTTATGAAATTATATGTTTGGTGATTTAAGGTGAATTCTTTTAAAAATAAATGCAGATTGTTGCTATTTTACCAATTTTATTTATTTTGATGCAAATTTTCGGCCTACAAGCCGTCCTCAGGCATCTCTGTAAATTTGCTGTATAATTGTCATAATTGGTTTTAACATTGCATTGCCTTCTTCTTTGGAGTTCCACCAGTGATGGCTGTGATGACCGAGATGGCTCCCTTATTCTCATTTTATTTTTAAAGTTGTAAGTGTTTTAATTATATTAACTTTTATAAAATTTTCAGCATTTTAAACTGTCATGAAATTTGATCCAACCTCAATTTTGTTATTGTGTTTTTATTATAATTATTTATTTTTTAGTGACGCTGTACAATTGGACTTGGTCCGGATTGCACTTAAATATGGCATTATATGCATTTTAAAAACTTGTTGGTTTTTATGTTGGTACTCACCAAGGTTTAAATGGATTACATCAAACAGAAAAGTTTGTACTGGTTTCTTCTCGCATTGAACTAACAATTCATGTTTTTAGGTAAACGGTTTAAGGGTGACCCTTATTTTTTGTGTGTTTTTAGAACTGAGGATGAATGTATAACATTCGAAACTAGTTTTCAATAAAACAAAATTTATATAAGTAGCAAATAATTTATCAATCCCTAATTAAACATGCTATGTTTACATGTGCCAATACGGATATCATGTAATTTAATATATTAGACTAATATAAATAACTTGAAAAATAATTTATATAAACTCCTAATAAAATATATTTTTATATATAAGGAAAAAAGAAGAAGCCCATAATACCCCTTCAAATAAAAGGGAGTAGAGGCTTTAAGAAGCTTAAGGGGGAAAAGATATTTTTTTAAATTTTAGTATTTTTATTTCTTGTTACATAATAGTTGATTTCTGAGAAGTTTTACAGCCTTGTATATTTTTAACAGTATTACAGTTTTTAAAAAAAATTCCCGACTTCAGTCCTGTTAGCGAAATGTACAAGTTTATGTATTATTTTATTCGTTTATTTTTTTCCACGGTGAAGCTGGAGGAGGGATTTCATCTGTTGATTTATTCCGGAGATGTATTATTGTATTTCTTCTACATTCATGGTGTTATATTTGTTTTTATAGCACATTCGCTGGTTTCAAATATTTTATAAATGTAAATTTTATTTAATTATTTAATATTTTTTTTAGGTCGCGGAGTAGCTCAGTGGTAAGGCAGTGTGCTACCATACTCCCGGTCCCGGGTTCGAGACCGGCTGTAGCAGATAACTATTTATTCTGTTATCAGCCATGGATGGACCCTTTGGGATCGGGAGAACCTCTTGGGGACCACTCAGCCTCTATAAAGTGAGCATCTTTAATTGGGGGGAAAACCTTGAGCGTGATCTCGGCCAAATCACCTCCTTGCACAACCGTTGGCTTAGAAACAGTACGGTCCTTAACAAGTACTGAAACCAACAATCTTTATGGGTTGTAGTGGTACAGGTTTATATACACACACACACACACACACACACACACACACACACACACACATATATAAATAAATATATATATATATATATATATATATATATATATATATATATATATATATATATATATATATATATCGCCATTATTGCCCTACAATTCTATTTCTATTTTAATCCTTCACTACTGAGATTTGGTCTCTCGGATCTCACGTATCCCCATCAAATCTTTCTTGTAAAATTTCAGTGCCCATTGATCCAATCTTTAGTATTCATGAAATTTGTTTAAAGGTAAGTTTTTAATTCAGAATTTTAATTAATTCATATCTTTAACTAAAAATGGATTTCAAATAATTTTTTTAATCAATTTATTTCATTTTATCTATTTTTGTTGCACTTGAAATTTACATAGATCTCAGTGGCGATCCATAAAAAAATCTCTTTTTTTTTATAAATGCAAGAAGCGAATTTTTTTAGAGTGCGCTAAGAAAGTTTTCTCTTAACTTTTGTTGTACAGCTGTATCAGTGTTTATCTACCAGTAGGCTTTATTTTTCTTTTTAATTTCTGCCGTAAGCGAAATCTACAGAAGCTGCTATATTTTATAGCATATATATATATGCTATAATATATATATATATATATATATATATATATATATATATATATATATATATATATATAATATATTCGTTTTTCCGTCGTTGCTCAGCAAAACATGCTAGTAGGGGCAAGTGCAAATCTCTCTAGTGTGACAAGTGTTTGTGATGCATACTTATCCTAACTATCATGTTTTGTGAGGCAATTATGGACTAACGACTTTAAACAAAAATAGTTGTTTTATCTATTCTGTTATATTCCACATCCCACTTTCATTGCTCAATGCAGATTGTAAAATGTGAATCTCAGACAAGCTTTAACTTGTCTTATAAACTTGTTCGGTGATTACAGCCATTGAGCTACTCATTTCAATGGTTTCTAGGGGCAAGTGCGTACTAGGTACTATTAAATTGAATAACCAATAACATAGAACGGACGTTATTGAAAAATAGACTTAAATGTAATATTTAAACATTTGTAAAAGCAATGGAAAATCTAGCTTCACAAATGATTTTTACAGTCATTTAAAGTCGAACGTTGTAAAATCTAGTGCGCACTTACTGCACATTATCTTACACTATTGGATAAAGCAAGATTGCAACAAACATAACTTTTAGTTGACGTAGGTACGATAGTATAGAAGGAGCAATCTAATTATGTATTGATAAATTATTTGCCACTTCTATAATTTTGTTTTTACTGAAACTAGTTTCAAATATTATACATTCATCTTCATTTCACAAAAACGCACAAAAAATCAAAAATAAGCAATTTGATATGCAGTTTGGTATTATTGTACATATTAAATTAAATGTAATATAAATTAAATTACATACATATTAAATTTATATTATATTTAATGCATTAATTAAATTAAATGTAATATAAATTTAATATGTATGTAATTTAATTTATATTACATTTAATTTTATATTAAATTTAATTTAATACCAAGCTGTATTTTAAATTGGTTATTTTTGAATTTTTTTTTGTTTTTAGAACTGAAGATGAATGTACAGCATTTGAAACTAATTTTCAATAAAAACAAAATAATAATTTATCAATCCCTAATAACATATTATTGACACGTATGATTATACTAAACAACTAAATATTTTAGCAACAATTATTAAAGATACATAAAAAGCAAATGTCAAAATATCGGTCTGATCTGTCATAATATTCCCGCTTAGAAGGTGAATTTCTATTTCGAATGAATTTTTTAATAACTAGACCTATAACCATTTAAGAGTTATTGAAAATGAAATGTCAAAAAAATACTGATATTTTGTTTTATATCGTATGAGACGGTTGGGCCTTGCTGTAAAGAGAACGCTGAGCTTTCCAACAATATTTCTATTCTGAGATTTATATTAGTTTCTGGAGGTGCTTTGGGGCATTCAAGAATATGCGCAGCGTGTGACTGCATAAGAACCAGGAAACTCCAGGGACTGATTTTGCACCTCAAGAGCTACAAAAAGGTTCATAAAAATCATGGTCTGATTTCCCATAGAAAAGCAGGAAGTTTAAGTTATATGATATTTTTGGTGCCACATTTTTTTTGTTGGATACAAAGCGATCACTCAGAAACTACTAAAGTTAATTAAGTTCCAACTGCATCGTCGTAAAATATATATAACTACCTTTAAGAAATATTGTCTCTATTAGCTAAATTCATTGTGCTGGGACTTTTGGAGAGAGAGGCGAAAAGTTTTATTTTATTTTTAAAGATTGTGGATGTTTTTCTCAGCCCCATTTTGTGCTACTGAGATATTTCACTTTCAGGAATATTTCTACTTTTATTAAGATTTTATTTTGTATAAATGAAGTTGAGATTTCTTTTTGATTGATCAAGAATTGGCACCTGATTTGCCAAAAAATGTGGTGTGGAAATTAGGTTTCCTTGACAAAGAAGTGTTTTGAGAATAAAATTTATTAAATTCATTTTGTTTCTAGTCAATAAATTAACAAAAAAAATCAGAATAAAAACTCCTTGATAAAATAAAACAAAACAACCGAAAAAATATCTTTTAATTAACTAATACAATTCTGAAATTAATTATAAAATGAAAATGACTCCGATAATAAAAGAAAAATAAACATCGACAAATTAAAGTGAATAGTGCTTCAATATTTAAAAGAAGAAATTTATTTCACCATATCACTAATATAACAAATATCTTATGTGGACACCGAATGACTTCCTTGTAGGTCTACTAAATTATAAAGCGGTGGCTCAAAAAGTGATCCTGAATTTGGTTACTAGTTTCCGAAGATTGCAGAATCACACAAATGACACTCGGCATCGCAACATCCATCTATTGACACACACACACACAAAGAAGCTCTTGTTTCTGGAGGTCTCATTCCGTTATTATATGTCGTTTTCGTTCAGTAGGTAACAACTTCCCCAGAGATTTCTTAGTGTACATTAGAACTATCTAATGTCACTAGATTAACCATTGGAAATCGACGGTTTCGACATTTTAAGCGAAAGAACACACAACTCAAATCTTATTCTCCTGCTGAAGACATGTTGAGCTCACAAATGGGGAGGAAAACAAGTATTATAAACTCAATTTTAATACTTTAAACAAGTAATAAAATTGTTTAATTAGAGTGGAGAAAAATCGCGGTTGCAACACTGAACTCTGTATTTAATTTTAATATAATTTTTTATGTAAGTTTGACCTTCAAGTAAAGTACCCCTTTCGGCTCATCAATTTTAATCTCTTTTACATTATTTATTACTCTTTTATATTATTAATATTGATATAACAGTCTTATTTAGAAAATTTGAGATGTTTACATTATATTTTGATATAATTTTTTATGAAATTTTATTTTGACCTTCAAGTAAAGTATCGCTTCCAGTTTGCAAATTTATACCAAAATCTAGTATTTTATTGAAATCAACATATGGATCATAAATACCAGATTTGAGAAATATTGCTTTTTTTTTTATTCTAATTTTTGATAGAAATCCATTATGACCATCATGTAGCGACCAAAAAGAAAGGTTTAGAACTAGATTTTTTATAAATCGCAAAAAAGAAATTTTAAGTTTCAAGGGCTAACCGTTTTACGATTTCCGTTGAAATCTGAAAACCGAAAATGTTCGCGATTAAAATACTTCCTCTACTGCATACAAGGAAGTAAATAATAATATAAATATAATTAAAATTTAATTATCAGGAGGAAGTGATTAAAGCAACAGCAGATGCTTTTTTAATCAGTGTAATCCGATCTTTTTGAATATTAATTTAAATATATTGAATAATAATTTTATTTTAAGTACGTTTTGTAAAAATAACTAAGCGTCAGAAATCAATAGAATTCCAGCAGAGATTCTTAAATATGGAGGAGACATGATGTGAGATTTACTAACTCATCCTGACAATATGAAAGAAGGAAGAAATGTCTTTTTTACAATCGGAACTTAATTCCTTTGAATAGTTTTTGAATGATCGCTTTCCATCCAACGAAAAACATGACACCTAAAATAACACAAAACTTTAATTTCCTACTTTTCTATGGGAGATCGGGCCATGGTTTGTATGAATTTTTTTGTTGCTCTTGAGGTGCAAAATCAGCCCCTGAAGTTCTCTGATCTTATATATATATATATATATATATATATATATATATATATAGAGAGAGAGAGAGAGAGAGAGAGAGAGAGAGTTTTTCAAAAGGATAATACAAAAATTTATAACATTGTTTGAATCTAAAAGAACAAGGTAGGATTGCTTTATTAAAATATTAAATTATTGTTTATTATTTTGATGTAAATGGTGCGATATTTATGATTTTTGATTTTATATGTTTTATTAATAACTAGATGCAGTAGTGTTTAGTCATCGATAGTGTACAGAGCTCCATAGTAGGGTTGGAATATCGAAACGCGATATATCGATATATCGGATTTGAAAAACCGATATATTATATCGTTATCCTAACACCCGATATATCGAGATATCGGTATTTTTCACCGATATATCGATGATATTGATATTTTAAATTTTATTATTTTATTTTAATTAGAAATTTCCTTTATTAGTAGAGGGAATTTAGGGGAGCTGGCGCACGATTCCTCCATCCCCTCCACCGCTAACCTTAACTGCCACGTGGTCTTGCCTCGACCCTACCTTAACCACCACGTGGTCTCACCTCGACCTAACCTTAACTATTAGGCCACGCCCCTTTTTAGTCACGTGACCCTTATGCCACGCCCCTTTTTAGTCACGTGACCCATATGTCACGCCCATTTTTAGTCACGTGACCCTTATACTCCGCCCCTTTTTAGTCACGTGATCCAGTAACAAAGTTTTGCTGCTAGTACTGCTAAAATTGTGATAATATTCTAATTTTTCGAGTGCAACCCAGGCTATGAGATATAATTAACGACAACGAAGTGAAAGAAGATACTGACTGACACGTCCGTTGAACAATTGAAGGAAGAATCAAGCGAAGAATCTTCAGAAGAAGAAATTCCGATCTTCTGTTCCAGCAAGCTTTGTAAGATGAAAGGAGAATACCCAGTGGTTTGTTTGAGCTGCGGAAAATTGTATCTCACTGGATTTATCGACTTGTCCGATTGCGACCATAGAACATTTTGGTGTTATGATTGCCATCGTCCACCTATGAAAAATTCTATTTCTTATCTAGATATCTCTGCAATAGCATTCAAGATTGATGAATTATTTAGCAGAAATCTTAGCATGGAGGAAGAAATTTCAGGAAATAGTGTAGATACGATACCTAATGACCATGACTCGACACCTGATGACCATGAATCAAGACCTGATGGCCAGGATTCAAGATCTCTCGGCCCTGATGATGTAATGAATTATGACCCTTTTATTAATGACCCTGATCTAGTAAATTACGACCCTGTTTTGGCGGCTAATAGCTACAATCCGAGTCTCGGCCCACGTCCAAAAACTGAAGAAGAAATAAGAGCTTGGAGGGAACGTGTAAGAGAAGCAGAGTTAGAGATTCAAAGACAAGAAATGAGGATGCAAAAGGCTAGGATCATCGATAGAGATTTTTTGGGGGCCTTTCAAGAGATCGTTGATCAGGACATGCGAGGACTCTACTATTCGACACCCTGCGTCTACTGCCCTCTGTCGGATCCTGAAAGTGACATAGATGATGACGATAACTCAGAAGAATTTGTTACAGATTAATATTTATAAATTTAATTCATATTAAATAAAAATTATCAGTAATTTTGTTTCTTATATTTAAACAATTTATGTAACTAAAACATATTTTCTTATCATCTTATTATATTATAAATTATTTCTTTAATAAATAAATTCTACTTGAACTGTTGTATTCTCTCCTCCTCCCCTTTGTTAATATCATATAATGCATTAAAATATATTTCGAAGAGCACAACTCCTAGTCTTCTCTTATATAGTTGCATTTCTTAGTGTTGGAATAAAAATAATATATTTGATTAAGAAATTCATTTTTACCAAATCATACTATTATCCGAGATTGTTCCGAAATTATAACCTCCATTATGGAATCAGAATTTTCATGTAAGACGTATTGGTGTAATATAATATTCAAACGGCTAGATTGTTTTTTTTTTGTTTTGTCGAAGGGTCAGGTATCCACCTTATAGTAGGCAACCTTCACAACGGTTACATAACCTTTACCATATTTAACTTTAATGATATCAGGATAGATAATGTCACACTTGAATAATTCTAAATCTCTTAATTCATTTGCTGAAAGTAAACGATGGACCTTGAACTGTTAATCTCTACAAAGTATACAAAGAGTAGAGCTTCTTAATCCAATAACAACAGTTGGACTTTGAACTGTTAATCCCTAAAACATAAATAAATTCTAGAGCTCCTTTATCCTATAACAACTTTTGGACTTTGTGCTGCTAATACCAAAATATAAAGAATGAAATAGGACTTGTCAGTCCTTCCGCTAAAAAGTAAACAAATTTAGATGTCGCAATAATGCGCTATCCCATAATCCTTCCTTTGAAAGTAAGCAATGGACTTTGAACTGCTAATCCTTAAAAAGTTTAACTTTTGTACACAAACAAATATATAGGGTATAGTTAATAAAAGAAAATACAACTTTATAAAATAAAATAAATTATTTCATCATAATATTAGATACAAGAAATAGAATTTTTAAATAAATGAAACATCATCTTTATAACCAATTCTTCCATTATACACTAAAGAAATTATTTCATCGCTATTGTTAAAAGCCTCGATGTCTTCAACCGACATCTTAAAACGTTTAGGAAGATACACTCTGATAGAATTATCATGATCCTTTAACGTAGTGACCAACGCTAATCCCATTTTTCGTTTCAACATGTTCCAGTTCTCCGATGATGTATGGCCGTCCGATCTGAATATAATTCAATTTATGCACATAGCGAGCGCCATCGTTTAATCGGTTGAAGAGAGCTTTAAAATCTCTGATAGAACTAAAAATAAAACAGATTCACATAAGAAGAGAGCAGGTTTAGATAAAAATAAGAAATGGCTAAAGCAATAAATATACTTACGAATTCATGATGATTGAAAATGAAGGATCTGCTATGATCGGATGCTAGAACAAAAATGAATCCTTAGGTAGTCGCTCGCTGCGGAGTATTGGTGGAGAGTAAATCTCCAAAATATGGTAAAGGTTATGTAACCGTTGTGAAGGTTGCCTACTATAAGGTGGATACCTGACCCTTCGACAAAACAAAAAAAAAACAATCTAGCCGTTTGAATATTATATTACACCAATACGTCTTACATGAAAATTCTGATTCCATAATGGAGGTTATAATTTCGGAACAATCTCGGATAATAGTATGATTTGGTAAAAATGAATTTCTTAATCAAATATATTATTTTTATTCCAACACTAAGAAATGCAACTATATAAGAGAAGACTAGGAGTTGTGCTCTTCGAAATATATTTTAATGCATTATATGATATTAACAAAGGGGAGGAGGAGAGAATACAACAGTTCAAGTAGAATTTATTTATTAAAGAAATAATTTATAATATAATAAGATGATAAGAAAATATGTTTTAGTTACATAAATTGTTTAAATATAAGAAACAAAATTACTGATAATTTTTATTTAATATGAATTAAATTTATAAATATTAATCTGTAACAAATTCTTCTGAGTTATCGTCATCATCTATGTCACTTTCAGGATCCGACAGAGGGCAGTAGACGCAGGGTGTCGAATAGTAGAGTCCTCGCATGTCCTGATCAACGATCTCTTGAAAGGCCCCCAAAAAATCTCTATCGATGATCCTAGCCTTTTGCATCCTCATTTCTTGTCTTTGAATCTCTAACTCTGCTTCTCTTACACGTTCCCTCCAAGCTCTTATTTCTTCTTCAGTTTTTGGACGTGGGCCGAGACTCGGATTGTAGCTATTAGCCGCCAAAACAGGGTCGTAATTTACTAGATCAGGGTCATTAATAAAAGGGTCAATTCATTACATCATCAGGGCCGAGAGATCTTGAATCCTGGCCATCAGGTCTTGATTCATGGTCATTAGGTGTCGAGTCATGGTCATTAGGTATCGTATCTACACTATTTCCTGAAATTTCTTCCTCCATGCTAAGATTTCTGCTAAATAATTCATCAATCTTGAATGCTATTGCAGAGATATCTAGATAAGAAATAGAATTTTTCATAGGTGGACGATGGCAATCATAACACCAAAATGTTCTATGGTCGCAATCGGACAAGTCGATAAATCCAGTGAGATACAATTTTCCGCAGCTCAAACAAACCACTGGGTATTCTCCTTTCATCTTACAAAACTTGCTGGAACAGAAGATCGGAATTTCTTCTTCTGAAGATTCTTCGCTTGATTCTTCCTTTAATTGTTCAACGGACGTGTCAGTCAGTATCTTCTTTCACTTCGTTGTCGTTAATTATATCTCATAGCCTGGGTTGCACTCGAAAAATTAGAATATTATCACAATTTTAGCAGTACTAGCAGCAAAACTTTGTTCTATCTCTGGGGTTCGAGTCGAAATGGCAGAGGCCACGAGGGCCACTGGTTTCTGGACGAGAATACTCGAATCTGATTGGCTGTCATGTTGCCCACCAGCGATCATAGTGCCCCTACCATCCGTTATGAAGCGAGCATGAGTCGACCTGCTCTGACCAGTCATGCAATACTCAGGCAAGTCGAACAGAGTACCAATAATATATAAATTAGAATTAGTACTAATTATGAATTAGTGTTATACAGCATTAGTGTTATACCAAGCAATAACTAGATGTATACACTGATGTTTTGGCAAGAGCCATTAAACGTTGGAGTTGTAGAAACCTGAATAAAGTTGTAAGTAAGAGCTTTCAGTTCACATTTGCTATGTTTTACGTAGGTTGAGTTGAGGTTGATATCTATTTAGCTGCTAATACATTAGTCTATATATGTAGAGACGTCATTGGGCAATAATTGAGGAGGATTATCTCAAACTTAAGTAAGCTTATGAATACTTTTGAATTTCTTACACTGTCCTTAACTTAAATTGGATACCTTTCCAAGGGCCTGTTTGTGGTTATCATTATTTAATAATTAACAAAGATAATGTTTCTACTTTTAAGTTTAATACTAATGCTAATCAAATTTACTACTATCATATCATATTTAAAAAAAAAAAAAAAACCAAGAAACAAACACAAATAGTGTTGTCAATAACATTTAATGGCTTGTTACCCACACAATGTTATTACTTTACATATCAAGATATTATGTACAGTAGTGAGTTGACAGTGGTTGAGTGCACATCAGCTTAATCCTCTACAGCTCGCTGGGATTATCAGGCCACTCCTGTCCAATATTATTAGTAACCATTATTTTACTCAGCTGGCATATTTGCGTCTGCTGTTAATTTGTACTAATTATCACCTTTTCATTGATTTTTTTTCTTACTTAATTTCTGTGTAAACTAACACGTGCTGGTGGAATCGCGTAAACGGCTCCCAAAGCATGGCCCTTGACGACCCAGGGGACAAAAAACCCCCTGATCCCATATCAAATAAAAAAGAAAATGAACTTTCAGTAGAAAATACACCAATAAAACATTTTGAAAATTCACCAAAATTCTTGAGACACTTTCGAGCCCCTTTTATTGTAATTATTGAGAAAGACGAAGACAGCAAACTCGAGACATTTCATGACATGAAAATTGGAAAGCTATTGGGGTTTAAGCAATTCAGAAGTAATTTCTGTTAGGAGAAAAAATCAAAATCAAATCGAAATTAATTTTAAAACTTACGAATACGCTAGTTGATTTTTGTCAAACTGCTTTATCAAAACTAACAATCTTAAAGCTTTCATTCCGAAACAATACACAGTTAAATACGGCGTTATTAAGGGAATTCCAATTAACATTGATGAAAAATAGATTCTCGAAAATTTAGTCAGTGCAGAAAAAATAATTAGTGTACGTCGTCTATATTCGCCGAGAAGTCAAAACAGAGGTTTCAAAAGTACCAACACCTTCCGTACAAATAACTTTTGACTCTCAGCGCCTACCTGAAAACGTCACCCTTTACCTAGCTCCGCGTAAAATTCAGCCATATATTTTTAGGCCTCTCTTTTGCAGAAACTGTTTAAATTATGGTCATTTAAAAGATAAATGCAGGGGTAAAACTAAATGTAGCAATTGTGGAGACATTACTCACCAAACTAACGAGTGTGGGAACACTACCAAATGCATACACTGCAAACTTCAGCATTTGCCAACAGATAAATCCTGTTCAGAAAGAAAACGCCAAGAAAAGATTAAACAAGTAATGGCAACACAGCCCATTAATTACAAAGAAGCGGCTAAGCTAATACAGCCAATAGCCACTTTTAATAGGTTCTCCCCTCTCGATTTTCCGGAATTACCCCATACAGAGTCACAAAATCTTTACAACGTACAAAATATCAATCAGACTCGAACTTTAACAAATTTCTCAGCTCAAAACCTCAGCTCAATAATCAATTAAAAGACCGCGTACTGGATTATCCTCTGATCCCTTCTGGGACTTACCCCCTCCTCCCATCTCTGAGGCATCTCATCCATTCATACCAGTCCAAAAAGTTTCACTTATAGTAATCCACACAAAAGCACACCAGATTCAAAATATATACAGTTCCTCAATTCTTTAATTTTTAAAATAAGGAACTCATCAGATGAAAAGGAAACTGTCAATATAATCGGTCAATCATTTTATAATTTTGTTCAAGACAATAAACAAATAATAAACAATCTATCACCATATGGAGAAACAAGAACACATAGCATGGAGTAGCATTTCCAACTTAAATAATTAGGCATTCACTAGTTTACACTTAATATTTCAAAATTTAATATATATAAATCTATATCACAACAAAATTCTACTATGTCAAGACCAAAACTTTTCAAACGTGTCAACAATTTAAAAATTATCAAATTCAACTGCCGGAGTATTAATAATAAATTTCAAGAACTTATCAATTACATGAATATAAACCAGGTGCATGTAGCACTTCTTCAGGAAACGTGGTTCAACAAAACAAATAAATACGAATCTAAAAATTACTCAGTGATAAAAAAGTATAGGAAAGATAATTATGGTGGTGTAGTAATTATCATTCACAACTCCATCGAATACGAAAAAATCACAATAGACTTTACAGGCCCTATAGAAGTACTTGCTATCCAATCAACAAACCTAGATCCGAAAATCTGCTTCATTTCTGTATACATTCCTCCCTCTGCCAGACCAAACATCTCCCACTTTTCGAAAATTTTCTCGATTCCGGAAAAGCTAAGTAACTGCTCTGTAATTATAGGAGGGGATTTTAACGCTCAGTCCAAATTCTATGGTAGTTCACGGGACTCCTCAAGAGGCAATATAATAATTGAACAACTTTCTCAACAGCCCATTGTATTACTAAATGAGTTTGGTAAAGCCACACGCCTTGGAAGTCCAGGTCATAAAACTTCTATCACAGATCTTACCTTTGTAACCCTGGAATTATCTCATAGACTTTTATGGTCAATAACTGATGAAAATCTTGGTAGCGACCACCTAATAATAACCATCTCCTTCTCTTCCTGTTCTTTCACTGGTATGGTACAGGCTAGAAGGATTTTCAAGAAAATTAATCGTGATTTATATACAACACAACTTGATAGTTCAAATTTCCACGTGGAGAATAACATTAAAAATTTAACGACTCTTATTAATCAGGCTGGAGAGATGGCAATTCCTCGAACAAAACCAAATACATGCAAACATTTTTTCCCAAAACCTTGGTGGAATGAGGCCTTGGAGGCAGCGTATAAACAAAATACCACATCAATAAAAAATTATCGGAAAAACATGAACATTGAGAACTATAAGACAATGAGAACAAACATAAACAAGGTTCAAAAGCTTATAGCAAAGGCGAAGAGGGATAGCTGGAAGAACGATTTTGCTGGCAACTTCCTCAAGCAGATTGGAGACAACTCGATGCCTACCTAAAAATGAATACATCTCAGCCCATCCAGTTGCTTGTAAATTTAATGAATCAGAGTTGGATGCCGCTCTACATGGCAAAAAATCCACAGCCCCTGGTCTAGATGAAATCAATTATGAGATGATAGATCTTCTTCCTAGATTTCTGAAGCTTAAGCTACTCAGAGCATTCAATGATATTTGGAAACATCAAATGTCCCTCCTGATTGGAGACAGGTTCTAATAATTCCTATTCTCAAACCTGGCAGAGACCCTTCCCTTCTATCCAGCTCGAGACCCATCGCCCTCATCTCCTGCTTAGCTAAGACATTTAACATTATCGTTAAACATAGACTAGAGTGGTTTCTTGAAAATAATCACATAATAAGTCAGAACAGTTTTAGCTTTCAAAAAAACCGTTCAACGTCCGATAGCATCATGTTTTTTATAAATGAAATACAAAACATATAATAACAAAAATATTCTCCTAGCTATTTCCCTGGATCTCCAAGACGCTTATAACAAAGTTAACATAACAAAATTAAAAGAAATCTTGATAGATATTGATCTCCAGGTAGTAATGATAAAGTGGATTATTAATTACCTATCATTTAGAACATACTACTTACGAACATCCGAGGGGAGGTCAACGTTTATTCACAGACAGGCTTGCCCCAGGGAGATCCTTTAAGTCCCATTTTATTCAATATTTACACACACATGATAACGAAGTTCCCTCCTGATAAATGCAAAATTCTACAGTATGCTGACGATTTGATACTTTATACAACTGTTTCAAATATATCTGAAGGATGTCATATACTGGAAAAAGGATTTAATACATTAGTAGAAAAGCTTGATGCACTTAATGTTCAAATAAACATATCAAAATGCAAAATTATCCCTTTTACAAAAAAAAGAAAACTAAACCTAACACAATTAATCATTCCCACAAACAGAGGAGCAATAGAAGTCGCCAATACTGTAAAATTCTTAGGAGTATACTTTGACACCAAACTTTTGTTTAAAACACACATACAAAACATTTACAACAAAGCAGCCAATAGCTTAAACATAATAAAATCAATAGCAGGAGTTTCCTGGGGATAATATCATTATATTATCCAGCCTAATGTCAATCTTCGACCATGGTTCTCCCATATCAGCACTGTGCTGAACAGAAAAGAAATATCATTGTTGACTAGACTAAGAATCAACCATGGCCGAACAAATCGCGGACTAACACTAATTAAAGTTAATAAGAATGACAAATGCTCCAAATGTAACACCATCGAATACCCAATACATGTTATCGTTAAATGCAGCAAATACCACAGTTATCGGATAAAATACCCTGATATATAAAACCACAACACATTTCTCCAAAAAGTTGCAAATCTGGATGGGAACATGATACAATCTTTATGTCGGTTCATAGAAGAAAGTGAAATAGAATTCTAAAAACCAACTACATTACCCTCCATAAACTCGCATGATAATACTGCGGGCAGTATAGGACTTCAATGGAAGTCTTAAGCCAGAAAAAAAAAAATAAATAAATAAAGATATTATGTATAGTTGATTATCTATTATTTACATTAAACTACTATTAATCATTATCATAGAAATTTTACTGAACGAAGGTCTTTAAAAGGGATCCTTGAAAGGTGCCGCGAATCAGGTTTTTTAACTTGCCTTCACGCATTTGTCTCCAATCCAGGTCTCCAACCCTTGCTAACAAGTAGGTTGTAATCCCATATTTCTTTATAATAGTATAAGAGCCTTCATACAACTTTAGTAGTTTCGTACTTTGTCGCACCGAGTCTGTTATCATCGGAATAGTACGTATCAATACCTGGTCAACATTAAATTCATACACCTTATGATTTTGATTAAACTGGTTCACCTTTCCTCTCAGGTATGTGATGTCTTTATCTGGGATTTGTTGGCTTTCCTTCGGGAGGTGTTGTTGGATTTTTTTTCCCCAGGGCATATTTCTTCTCCTGGAAAGGTGGATTTCTGTCGGTACGGCACATATGGTAATTTGGTAGGTATTATTTATCGTGTTGTTGACAACTTCCATCCATCTGGGCCAGGTCTTATGATTTTCTCCGACTAGTGTCCTATAAAAGTTGCCGAGGTCTCTGTTTACCCTCTCGCTTGCGTTAGCTTGTGCATGCCTGGTGGAGCAAAATATATTTTTAATTCCCCAATCTTCTAGAGTTTCCTTCTATTTCCGGCTTAGTGAATTGACTTCCTCGGTCTGTCAATATTTTTTCTGGTGTTCCATATGTTTCATTAAATTCTTTTACGCACCTTAATGCCGCTCTCATAGTGGCCGCTTAAATATTTTTTAATTGTACAATTTTGCTGAAATTATCAATCATGACATTTGTATTAAACTCCTCCTGCTCCAGTATTCAGGGGTCCGAGGAAATCTGCACTGACTAGTTGTAACCGCCCATCTACATCAATTGATTTTGCCTCAGCATGGTATATTTTATTCGAGAATTTTGAAATTTGGCATTCATAGCATCGACCAACAACTTTCTTCACTTTGTTTGAAGCATCTCGGATATGAAAATGAAAATGAAAATATGAAGAGTATTCAAAAGTTTTACCACTCCGATATGGGCTAATGTTTCATGGCTACATTTAATGAATTCTTCAGCTTTCTCTTCTGGGACTAATATTCGGGGAGTTTTTCCCGTTCTCTCACTGATTATATATTGTCCCTCGAAGTAATAGGTATATTTGCCTGTTTTATGTTTTTCACCGATATTATTTTTTATCCATTCCCGCTCCCCTTGGTTTAGGTCACGGTCAGTGTAATCAAATGATCTTATTATGTCGGTGATTTATCTTTCTGGAAAGGCCCATTTAATGGGGCGGATCATGTTTATTTGTAGTTGGGTATCCGGGACATGTGATGTTGTCCTTCCCTCAATATTTCTACTTAAAAAGTCTGCTACAATGTTATCCTTTCCCTTAATGTAGACTATATTAAAATCGAACTGCTGGAGGAATAAACTCCACCGCAACAGTCGATTGGTCGTATTTCTACAGCTCTTGATATATGGCAGGGCATCATGGCCTGTTTGAATTGTAAAGGGTCTTCCTGCTAGGTCTGTTACAAATTTCTTTATTGACCAGATGATAGACAATAATTCTTTTTGCGTGGTATTGTACGACAATTCGGGTCCCTTCAACACTCTACTTGCATAAGAAATCACATGTGTCTTCCCATTTAAAATTTGCGATAATTGAGCAGCATAACCGCTGGCGTCGGTTTGTAAGATAAACGGTTCTCGGAAGTCAGGATGGTTTAATAGAACTTCGTGGCTAAATGAATTTTTGAGGTCTTCCAATGCCTTCTCTTCTTCCTCTTCCCAGTACCATTTCCTATCTTTTTTTAACAGATGGATTAATTTCCCCATATGTATTGCATAGTGTGGGTTAAATCGGGCATAGTAATTCGTAAGTCCCATCAAACTTTGTAGATCCTTGACACATTTTGGTGCCGGAATATTTCTAATAAATTCTACCTTTGATTCCTGGGGTTTTAGCCCTTCTGTATCAAGGACGAAGCCTACATAATCTAAAGATGTTCTAAAGAAATGTGTTTTATCTAAATTAAGGGTAATACCCTTTTCACTAAGCAAATTAAACAACTCTTCCAGGGTTTCCAAATGTTCTTCTAGGGTATCGCTCATTACTTACAGGTCGTCTACATATGGCCTTATCTGCCTATTTAATTTGCCTAAAATTTTTGTCAATCCCCTTTTCAGCCCGGCCAAGGAGACTTTTAAACCAAACGGAAACCTATTGAATTCATACATCCGGCCCTCATGTATAAAAGCTGTGTATTTTTTGCTCTCTTCACCCAGCTCTACCTGGTAAAAGCTTTTTATGAGATCAATCGTCGTGAAGATTTTCTTTCCACTGCAATATTTGAGGATATCATCGGTATTTTCCGATTGTTCATAGTCAGCGTGTAATTTGGTGTTCAATTTTCGGCCATCAAGACAAATCCTGACTTTGCCGTCCTTCTTGCTAACCACGACAATTGGATTCAAATAATCGCTTTGGCTAAGCTGAATGATACCGTCTTTAAACATCCTGTTTACTTCTTCCCTTACCGCGTCCCTTTTGTGAAATGGGATTGGATAGGGCCTTTGTCGGACGGGTTACTCGTCCGTCACTCGCAAAAAATATTTGTACCCCTTTATTTTACCGTCAGATGAGCTTGATTGAATTATTTTCCATGATTTAGTTCATCATATACTAAATGATCATATCTACAGCCGTGGAATTCGACGGAAAATTTAACCTTAAATTGGTCGAAATCTTCGATATCGTTCTGGTTAATTAAATACCATGAAAGAGCCTTATCCCGCAAGTGGTCCTTTATGAAATGGTCTAGGATCATGTTTCTGCCATATACCGCGTATTCTAGTGTCAAACGGCTTAGAAACTCAGTAGGGATATGTGTCTTACTGTTCGCAAAGTAACATTTCTCTGTTATCGGTTATCCCTGAGTAGCCGGAAACCTTGTATTCCACAGGTCCACTTTGGGTGGTAATGTTACTGTGGCAGCTGTAGGATGTTGAAATGAATTTGGTTTTACCATTTCTTCAATCTCCGGGAATGATTTTATTTCTGGGCAGCTTGAACCACCAGGGTTTTCTAGGGCTTCAAATTTTGTCTCAAATACTTGTAATTTTTCAGAGAGGACTCTCACTTCTTCTTTTGTATCCCTCATTGTGGTAGTTTCCCCGGGGATTTGCTCTTGGTGGATTGTCATTGACTTAATTTTTTCAGTTAGATCCTTAACCTCTCGGTCTATATGCCCCTTTATCTTATGTACCCTCTCCCGGCATATTGATCGGTTCTCTTGGCAGCTTAAACTTACTTCAAGGATCTCTCCGTGGAGTTCGGCACTTTTGGTCTTGCAGCTTTTGTTCCGATTCCCCCTTGATGTATTCTATTCTTCTGTTTAAGCCGCCTTCTAAATCGTCAATCCTCTTCTCCAATTTCCTTACATTTTCTTCCATAGTTTTCTCTATTTTTCGAATATTTTCATCTGTTTTTCTTGTATTTTCTTCCATTGTTCTTGCGTTTTCATTCATAGTTCTTGTATTTTCATTCATAGTTCGTGTATTTTCTTAATATTAATCAATGTTCAGTTGGCGCTTGACCACACGCCTCGCTGCCCTGAAGATGGCCTAAAACTTAGGCCGAAACGTAGGCACAATTATATAAGTTCCCACTTATAGTAGTCTATTTCTTTGACCGCACCCCCGATCAACTTCTCCCTTTAAATAATAATTGGCTTGGTTACTAAAAAACAACCTCCTTTCTAACCTTTATCTTTATTCCTCAAAATTAAAATAATAAATTATTACAATAAAAAGTTAACCATGGAATGATTCAGCCAAGACTTAGCCATTAACTGTTTTAACATAAATCTCTTATCTGTAATAATTGGTGTTGATGGTTCCTCAGCATCTCTCCCTCGGGTTCCCCTGCATATCTTCAGTCATGGAGCCAGAGCGCATCTCTCATCTTCAGAGTCACGTTGTTCCGCCCTCAAACGAGACCAGAGAGGAAGTCTTGCGTCAGGCGAGGTCAGAGCTCAGAGCAGAAGTAGTCATTTTTGCCTCTCCGCTTCTCTTCCCCTTTCTCTCTTGTTCTTTCTAAGAGGGAGTCGAAAACGTTGTTCATTGGCCGACTAGTTTTATAGAGGGAGGAAATTCTGGGATTTCATCAGATGGCTGCACACCTTGTCCTGACATCCCCTGGATGGTCCGGGGTCCGGGAATCCATTATCAAACTATAATTTAATCATACCTTTTCCAGGCGGTTTCCACTTTTTCCTCGAGGCCAGCCGAAGCCTAAGGGGGACTGTTCTTAAAATTTATTAAGTCTTCCTAGCTTTGGCTTTGTCACACTGCTAACTTCTCGGTAGGTTTTTAAATTAACTTATCCCTTATCTCTGAGGGTAAGCGCAGAGGTGATATCTGTCATCGTCTGTCAGTTACCCTTCTTCCTACCTGCTCGTCCCTTATTATCTTTTATTCGCACCTGGTGCTGGTTAAATTATATAACGATAATATTGCCCAATATCAATACATATTACATTAATATTGAAAAACTACATAATAATATAGTAATATAATAATATTGCAATGTAAAATATCATTTGTCTTTGTCTCTTTTCCCAAATGTTTCAAACGATTATAAAGGTACTAAAATAAGGGTTAAATTGTTAAATCACAATTTTGCACATTTTGGGTTCTTACATCGCGTTTTTTGGTTCTTAACTGTACGATCTCTAGTTTGATGATTATAGTTTGAGAGCAAAAAAAAATGATTTTTCCACTCGTATATAAATTATCCTATAAGAAACTTGGTAAGGAAAAACTGTTTTTATTGGAAATTAATGTATTATTAATTATGAGCTGTTGTATGAAATGTATATGTGTATGTGTGTACACAGTGATGTTAAACATTATTATTAAATGTGTTTCTATGAAATTATTATTTAAATTCCTTGACTGTTTATTAAATGTTGTGAAGTTGACAGTAAGACTGCAGTATTCCGTAATTTCCATGAAAGACTTAATGGCTCATAAACTTTACTGCTGTCGACCTTTCTTGAACCTGCACCGAGAAGTACTATAGCCTAGTACCTCTTCCACTTTGACGGGGTGAGTTTACGATGGAATGGCAGTCACACTGAATATACGAGTTGAAGGATTCTACTGGGACCCAATACCTAGTAGGTTGATAGTCAGTTAACGAGTGCATCATGTTGCACTCTAAGGTCGTCTGGATTTTTATATTTATTGAAGGCGATGGTGAATAAAAAATCAGAAGAGTGTTAGGCACTGATATCGAAAACGGAAGTGTATCGAAAATCGCCCAGTGTGAACTTAGCTTTAGAATGCTGATTCCTTTCGCTTCAAAATTACTTCTAAATGCGATGTATTGGAACTTTTTCTTAAAACTTAACTCAATGTTGTTTATAAAACATTTATATAACACACGCTTGTTTATACTATGTGAGTTATATTGGTCATAATTACTCATCTCTGTGGTTCTGGCAAGGCAACAATGGCAAAATAATAATTTTAACGCTATCGCGTTTATTTTAAATGTTAACTATTGAAAAAATAAAGAAGACATCTCAATTGATGAAGGGACCATCAATGAAGGGCTCCAGCCCTCCCCTACCACCTCAAAGCGAATCTATACTATTACATCATCCTAAATAAAATAGTATGAACACAATAATAAATTGTAATCAATAAAAAATTCCATTATCAATATATAATTAATATAATCAAGGTCTACTAAAGCTTGGTAATATTTTGTAAAAGAAGTCTTGCATTGCAATTTCTTGTACATAGTCAATATCAATATTGTCTGTATTTGTGGATCAATTGTGGAACACCACTTCAAAGAATAGTTTCCTTTTGGACGGTCTCTTGTACGTCAACCAGAGTTGTCTCAGAAGACATCTCTGTTGACAGCAGTAATCTGGTAGCACTGATTCATTCCAACGGTCCTGAAATTTTCGTATTACCACAAATGTAACCGAAATTGCCCACTGCATTGACAAATTCCGCAGCATATTTTTTTTTAGAAAAAACATACTGAAGTTACTTCTATGACAATATAGCTGTCTGCATGAATCAAATAATAACAACGTCCTAGCACAACGAATTTAACCTTCCAGTATCTGTAGTAATTTTCCACTAACCAAAAATTAAGACTTAAATAGGTAGTCATTATCATCTCCGAAACAAGAGCTAATTAATTTTTTTATGGTGATTTTCGTCTTCAGCCAGCAAAAACGCTGCAAATTATTATACAATGGTTTATTATTTTTAAATAATAATATTTAAAAAGTACCTGGTGTATCCATTCACGGAACTATTCTTATCGGTTTGGTTTAGAGTTCAGACAATTAGATTATCATTCAAATGATTATTTAGAATGTTTCGGGAGATGTGACGTTTTCGAGTTTTCTAATAAATAAATGAAGGTGAACCGGTTTCCGTAGGAATATGTGCTGAATACTTCATAAAATACCAAGGTCAACAAAGAAATTAACTACAGAATAATGGCGGGCAAAAGACCCTATTACTCAAACCTGAAAATTCTAAGTCTCAAATGTTGTTTAATGCAACCAAATTAAAATTATATAAATCTCTTACAAAACCAGTAGCTATTATGGAGCAGAACCTTGGTGTTTGTCAAGTGAGAGCGTTCGAAAGAAACTGTATCAAAGCTAGTGGATTCTGTTGTAATCAGAATAGAGAGTGAAATTGTACACTTTCTTATACCTTATAAGAATATGCTGCAGGAACACTTCAGTGAAAAAAGGAAAACAGAAAAACAAAAAGCTGGAGGAAGTGAAGGAATAATCCAAGGATCGAGTGGAGAGAGGTGCGAGGATGCCAGGAGTCCGCAACTCAATAAGCTAAGGGCCACGCTGACTTGTGGTTCCGGGGAGTTAGTCGAATAAGTCCAATACGCTATATCTCAGCTAGTATTGGTCAAATTTCTATGATTTTTTTTGTTTTGTTAGGAATTTTAGGAGAATCGGGAATACATTTTGGACAGACAGATTTTTTTTTTTCGATATTTGGATTATATCTAACTTGAAACGTAAAACCTCAAATTTTGAGGAAAGGTTATAAAAAAATTTCTGGTCGATTACAAAGTTATATCATTTTATTATCGTTAGAAAATAATAAACCAAAATCATTATATAGTAGTTTTTTTGTTAATGCCATGGTATGCTAATTCCAGAACACTTCACATTTTTCCTATATCTTCATAAATAGCCGAGTTATGAGCGTATAAGATATAGAATCGGCCGCCATTTTGAAACGGAATGAAGGAAGGTAATTTCGAGTTCAGAGGATCATTCTTGTGGACCCTGTAAGTTTGGTCCCAAATCTTAGAAAAATCGGCCGAGTAGTCTCTAAAAAAAAGCCGCGGATGGCGGACAGACGGTTTTTTAATTTTTAATAGATATTTTGATCTTGAAACGTAAAACCTCAAATTTTGAGGAGAGGTTAAAATAAAATTTCTGTTCGATAACAAAGGCCTATTACTTTATTATCTTTTGGTATAATATATATATATATATATATATATATATATATATATATATATATATATATATATATATATATATATATATATATATATGTATATATATATATATATATTTTTTTTTTTTTTTTAATGCTATGGTATGCTAATTCCAAAACGCTTCAATTTTTTTCTATCTCTACACAAATATCCGAGTTATGTGCATATAGTGTCGAAGAAAAACCGCGGACGATGGACTGACGGATGTTTTTGATTATTAGGTATTTGGATTCAACGTATCTTGAAACTTAAAACCTCAAACTTTGAGGGGAGAAATGTTAAAATTTTTTTCCTTGTCGATATCAAAGGTCTATTATTGAAAATAACAAACCAAAATACATTAGTTTCAGTTATTTTTGAG
The DNA here is from genome assembly GCA_948150685.1 of Rhaphigaster nebulosa. Taxonomy (NCBI): domain Eukaryota; kingdom Metazoa; phylum Arthropoda; class Insecta; order Hemiptera; family Pentatomidae; genus Rhaphigaster; species Rhaphigaster nebulosa. Next base: position 170,557,057 of record OX411308.1, read on the forward strand.
CACGAAACATTTTCTTTTTTTGTCAGTGTTATCAATTCTTTCTGCTCATTTGGTTTGTGTTATTCCAAATTCTTTTTTCAATTACAATGACATTTATGGTTCTGTAGAATCTTCTTGATGGACTTCAATGGAATACTGACTTATGATTTTCTTCAAGTAGCTCCTCCTTATTTTCATCCTATTATCCAAATTCAATTAGGCTTGGAGTATTTTAGAGAGGACCATTTAGATACATGATATTTCTTGAATTGTTGTTATGTAGTGATACCAGACGAGTAACCAGTTAATGATTGAGCTAGTTGGAGCCCTCCCCTTGGAAGGATCCGACTAACGATATTGCTCTATATGTAAGTTACTGGAGGGTCCAATTGTTGCCGAGTGCTCTCGTTATGAAGCTCCATCTTCCGAAGTGCGTAGACTCTTACTATGTTCCTGCTCTAGCTTGCCTCTACTCAAAAGTTCTACTTCAATAAAAATGCTGCCAATTATTTCACAATGGTTTATTATTTCCAAATAGAAATATTTCAAAAATATCTGGTCTATTCACAGGAATTTACATATCGCTTCGGTTTAGAGTTCAGATAAATAGATTATCTTTCAAATAAGCACTTGGAACGATCGGTAAAGAAATATGTGCAGAATACCTGATAAAAAGTATAAACCAAGTTCAGCAAAGAAGTTAGGCAGTCTATGTAGCAGAAATTTTCTCCTTGTCCCAAGATGATCGCTGTGAGGATACCGAAGATTGTTAAGAAGAAACTATGTCAAAGCAAGTGTTGAGGTGGCTAGTACATGTAATCAGAGAGTGAAATGGGACAGAGGAAAATGTTGGGGGTGCACTTCAGTTGGAAAAGAAAAAGGAAAGCCATGAGCCCACAAGCGATAAGTCAGGAGGTCTAAGGGCCACGCAGACCTGTAACGCCGGGGAATTAGTCTACAAAGTTCCTTACGCTATATCTCAGCTAATACTGATCCGATTCAAATGATTTTTTTTTTTATTTTGAAGGAAATTTTATCACATTTCAACTGATTATAACAAAACCAAATAAAAAATTTCTAATCTTTAATCGGCTGCCTTTTTGATACAAAAATACGGAGGGTAATGTCGAGTTCTGAGGATCATCCTGGAGTCACCTGTGCCGAATCTCCGAAAATCAGTTGAGTAATCTCGGAGAAAAGCCGCGGACGGCGGACGGACGGATTTTGTTTTTTATTCGATATTTGGATCCTACGTATCTTGAAACGTAAAACCTCAAATTTGGAGGGGAAGTTAAAAATTTGTTTTTCTTGGACGATTTCAGAGGTCTATTATTGAAAATAATGAACCTAAATTCAAATATTAAAATTTTTAAATTATCTTTTCTAAAAAATTAAACATTTAAAATTCGATTGTATTGGGTAATATTGCTTGAGTTGAAAGTATAGAGGCGTAATGGGCTGTAGGATACTATAGAGTATGGAATTCCACTATAGAGTATGCAAAAATACACTGAAGTGATATCGTAACTTTTATTCTAAGTTGTGGACGCATTAAAGTCATGCATAAAATTAGCGCAAGAAGAGCCATCCACTAGGCGTTGAAATAAAAGTTCGTTAAAACCAAAAATTCATCTCTCCCAAGCATTGGTGTTGAAGGGTTTGTTTTCATCGATCGAACATTTGCAAACATTTGACTTTCTTCCAACTAGAAATTAGTTGAAAGCAAACCATTGAAGGAAACTTATGGCTTGTTCCACAATGGTTTTTAAATTAACAAAAAATTATTAATTTACAAGACCAGACTACAACCTAATTGTATTTACGAGCTTAAACAGAGGCAGCTAATATTTCGAACATCAAATTACTGACATATCCAACTTTATTATTTTTTTTTACAGTTTTGCGTATTAGACAGAGCAAGTTATTTTGGAAAAATTGAAAAAATATTTTTTCTTTGCTATTTTTCAATAAGGAGAAAAACGCACAAAAAGGAGAAGGTCGAAAACTTGGAATTTTTCACAAGAGGGGCATTAATACAACATACCTGAAAATAAAAATTCTTCATTTTTTCAAACCAAACTGGGCTAAAATACCAATTGTCGGATTTCGGGAGATTGCCAATTTAGAGAGGTGATGAACGAATTTAAATTATTTGTGCTCAATGGAGTCAGAATTTGTTATTCTACAACTTTTATTCTATGAGATATTTCTCTTAGACTACTCATTTCCGAGTTGCATGTATAATATAGTACTCTATCACTGTTTTTGACAAAATCGTCGGCGGCACCTATTAACCAAATTATTATGGTATGGTACTTATTAGACGTAAAATTTGATGTTCGTTAATTTAATAAACTATAGATTTTTCGATATAATGCACCGTTTATGCAAATCATAAACCAAAATAAATACAAACTTCAAAACTGTCTCTACATTTATTAACATACCTTAATTGGATTGGAATCGAACCCATTATTATGCTACCAAAACTATGAAATAATAATATATAACACATTGAAGATATTAACTCCTGGTATGAATGTATGGTATAACTGGTATAACCTGTATCAATGTTAAAGACGACTATTTTTTGTTATAAGGACCTCTCGAAGGACCTCTATCCTCGCCAAAAGTAGTAATATTTGTAGAGCGTTACAATATATGTATAAATTTCCCCCTCCTCCTCCCCCTTACGCGATTCCTAATAGGCTTTTCGGGCCTAATAGCTTCAACGGGTATGAACTCGGAGATTATTAAAAGCAGCGGCTTTTCGTAACGGCTTTCCGTCAATCAAATAATTTTAGATAGACTAATGATTGTGAACACTCCTCACCTACTTGAACTATAGGCATTTCATCAAAGCTAGTTTTTAACTATTTTAGTAATATTTTTTTAAGGGAACGTGTAGGTATTCGTACAATATTAATATTTTTTCTATAATCAGTCCTTGGAATCGACTGAAACGTAGATGGGAAGATTTGACCTTGAAATTAGGGTTCGATGGTGTTCAGTGGATGGTCGTTTATATTACGTAATGGAATTATCATTGAATTATCGAACCTTCGGGTTAGTAAGGCCATGTTAGTATTATTATTAATTATAAGATGAATCGATATGCCGATTCCTTTCTAGCTAATATATTTGAGATTTCATTCGTCCTATAAGTTCAGGCGATCCGAACGCCACCTGGCGAAGCCTATTACCATAATACATGCACTTTGCCTTATTAAGTTTTTTTTTTATTTTATTGCAATCCATACCAAAGCTCTTTGTTTTATCAAACTGCACACGACATTGAGTCGGCACGCACTCTTCCATGGATTCTTCGAATTAAATTATTTATTCAGAACGAAAAAGCCTAAATCATTTCTTTCGGTCTCTGATCCTCGATTACAGCTGTTGATTAACTCTTGAGGGTATTTATTATGTCAAACTCTTTGTGTTGTATAATTATTGAGGATATATATATATATATATATATATATATATATATATATACATATATATATGTAAAATGTTTTATGAGTAATTCTTAACCGACCAATTAACTAGTGGTTGACTCGCGAGATGTTGCTGCACTCAACACGCTAAACTTAGAAGGGTTCTTATAAAGTGGGAATAATGTGAGATAGTCATCCTTACAATGCTATGGCCTGAAGGTGAAACACAACTGGTAAGACTGGGTAAGACTATATTTCTCCAAATCTAACTTTATAACCTTGTGGATTTATAGCTACGATTATTCCTTATTCTGCACCGAATAATTAACTCAAATTTTCATCATTTGGCATTGGTCCATTCTCTATCTCTGAACTCAAATATTAAAACAAGTATCTCCTTCATTTTCTGATTCGTCCTCTTCGAAAAATCTTTTCAGGGCTGGTTCAGATAGGTATTGCCGGTACATTCCGAGTCCAAGAAATATTAAAACTCAAATAAGTATTCAACTGCTCAAACAGCAAACGGTTATTCACATAAACGGTAAGGGTGGTTCAGGCTGACCCACAGCTCGAAGATACCGTTAGTTATTACGCGTAGTTCAAAAATGCCGCTTAACTGAATGATACCGCTTTGTCGATAGCTAGGCTGATACTTGAGATATGGGTCTCCAAAGTGCGCTAGGGGGTCATAAGACATAAAAGTTATTTTCGTAGTCGGGGTTTTTTATTTTTGAGGACATATCAAATCGTATAAGATAATGGAGATTGACGAAAAATCATAAACTTAAATTATTGTTGTAGATAATAATTTCTATTGTTATTTTATTTAATGGAAATTAACTGGAATATCCATGGAAACTGTATGTAAAGTTTTAAAATTTATTTTTAGTAACGATGTAAGTGAAAGTTGTGTGATGTGCGCACAAGATTTTTGATCTTCATAGCTTTTTAAAAACCTATCTAACTATTAATTTAATATTCTTGATATGTTTAATGATAGGTATGAAAACCCATTGTGGGTGGGAAATATTAATTAAGGAAAACAATTGTGAATTCTACCTGAGTGCCAGAAAAATCGGAGCTGTGGTTTTATCTTGATTTGATTGTGTGGGAGGTAGCCGATAAAGCATTGGCCTCTCTTTTCCTTCCTAAAAGCCATTATGAAGGAGGAATGGAAGGAAGAAGGAGGAAATTCAATCAGACTACTTCGTTTATTATTCAATAGAATATCAAAACTTCATAATCTTGAGAACACGTATTTCGTACTCAACTACTCGGTATTTCATATAAAATGTGAAAATCTCTGTATCTCTTGTAAATTTTATTAATCTCTAGAGGTTCATAACACCTTATAAGTCCCCTTAAATTTGGAAGTTTTCTTATAATTATAGTTTGTATATATATATTCGTGAGCCATTAATTGGTGGATTGATGGATGAGCTTCCATAAAACATTTTTTTTGGATGTGATCCCACTAAGATGCCATAATTAAATTTGGTATTTGCATTCTTATATTACTATTAACTTTTTTTTTTTAAAACCATTAAAATCTTTATTAAATAAATCTTTATTTTTTATCATTTATATGCCAGTTTTATATCCTATTATATTTCTTAACCTGAAACTTGGTACTATTATTTAAAAAAAAGAACAAAAAAAACCGGAAGTACAGATCAAAAAACTAATTTGATTTAATTCAATAACAATTTATTGTCGCTATAGAAGCAGTATAAGGTTGCTCAATTTTTAACGAATTAAGATTCGCACACCTTCTAATTCAACATTTCCCGCAGAATTTTCCTGCCTATACTAGTTTAATGAAATTCCGTCCGAAGCTAACGAATAGGCAGTATTACATCGATGTCGTTTTTTGAAAAAGGCGTAAGCGCCATTTAGCACACTAATACAGAATACATGAAGAGTTTCTTTATGATGACAAAACTCTTATAATTGAAATATATTTTTAAGTCTTCTAGCGCGGCACTCCTGTTTCGTCCCCTCCACCAAAGGATCATGGGCTTCAAGGAATAATTCATAATCTGTTATAATAATTGTTATAACAATACTTGTAAACAGCAACGATTAAGATTCTTTTCTGACATGAGTTTTGTAAAGTGGGTCATTGCATGGCCAAATCAACCAATAGTCTGGAATTTGATTTTTTTGTGCATATGTAGAATTATCAGTTAAGATTAAAATTGCTAATTTTTTAATTAAATACTTTAATATGAGCACGTTAAACGCATTGAATATATATATATATATATATATATATATATATATATGTATGTATATTTTAAATTCAAAATTTCGATTTTGAGAAAAAAAACTGTTTTTTTTTTTTAAATTAGTTTTGTTAATAATAATATAATAATGCACATACCAAATTTAATAATGGTATCTAAGTGGGATCATGCCCAAAAAAAATGTTTAATGGAAGTTTATTCACTAATTAATGCCTCACGAATAAAGTCGGGAATAGTAAACTAACTTAAAAACACAGTTAACATAATGATTTTTAATAAGCAAATTTGCTTGTCTAAAATATGACATGTACAGTATACCTCCATTTCAACCTGAAAAAAAATAGCGTAAAAAGACGTTTTATTTTTTTTACAATAGAACACATAGTAATGCCTTCATGAAATTTGGCCCCTAATTGAATGCGGATTCGCGGCATACCTTTATAAGGTATACATATATATATATATATATATATATATATATATATATATATATATATATATATATATATATATATATATATAGTCATGCGCAGAATTGATAAACTAAACTAAATATTTTAATAATTTATAATCCTTTCTCGGTTAGTTTTAATTTCCTTAATTCCTGAATTAATGACTCTTTTCTTTTAATGAGGAAGGTCTATCACTCATTTATATTAATATTCAACAAAGCTTTTAGGTAATTAAGTAATTTTATTTACCTCAAAGGATCTCCGTTATTTCAAAACCAGAGCCAATGAATGCATTGAACTCGTCTATCCTTTTCAACCTGGAAGAAATAAAAAAATATTACTTTATTAAAGCACTAAAGGATTTCCCATAAATAGTTAATTAAAATAAAAGATTTAAGAATACGATTAAGAATAATATTTTCGAATTATTTATTAATTTTGTAAAAAAAAAAAAAAAAAAAAAAAAAAAAAAAAAAAAAAAAAAAAAAAAAAAAAAAAAAAAAAAAAATTTTGGTCAAAGGAATGGTTTATAGAAGTTTATTTATTTTGTGCCTTCCAGCCAGTTAAATTTATTGACATTGATAGAAACTTGGAAAACTACACAAGTCAGAAATTCCACAAACGGGTTCCTCGAAAAAAAAATCAGAATACGTGGATGACTTCGGTAATCATAAATTAAATTAAATTATTCTTGTCCGAGTTTGGCTATTTTTTCTTATTGGACCCGACAAAAATATTAATTTTAAAAATAATTGTTACGCTGGGCACACTCTAATTATAAAATAAGACAAATTAAAGAACAAAATTGTATGCTCACCGGTTACTGGCTTCTAAACGTACTGCGGAATGATGCTTGGAATGAAGAAAGCCCCTTGTACCTTCAGTAATACTGTCAGTATCCCCACTCCTACCCGAGATTATACTGAAGAGTGATGTATTGAAGGATCATGCCTTAGTATTGGCTTCATTCCATAATTTTTTTTTTTTTTGTATTTCCAATACCTGGTCATTTCTTGCATACGGGGTTACAGCAGAAGTGGTTTGTTACGCATGGGATATACGTATGCCACTACTGCCGATAAAACTCAGCTATATTTAGTTATTTGCTATCCATTTATTTATTATTCTCATACTTAATTTGAGGATATCTTTAATTATGGGAACAATAATTGGGTACTCTATGGAACAGTTCGACGCGCGGCTGCACCCCGTTCACTGATGGGGCTGCACCTTTGTGTCCTTCCTTCCTGATTCGTGTAGTCAGGGCTGGCTTTGACTTGCCACCCTGAGCCTCCTCTCTGCACTCTCCAACGCGGCCACTAGACTTCAGCTTCTTCCTGTGGTTCCTCATCAGGCTCTCTCAGTGACCACAGTCTCCTGTGAAATGCATGTTATCCATGACCTCTCTCCACCTTCCTATATATTCCTGGAAGAAGGAGTAGTTCCCTTCCTCTACTTACCTCGGGAAATCGGCCTCGTCTAAGGCCATTATTACCTACCTCACACGCTCAATAATACTGTCAGTATTATTTTTTGTAACTTAAAAAATACTGGACGTGTAATAGCCGCTTTAGGGATGTTTTAAAAAATATAGAAATTTTAAATAAATATATCGATATTTCAGTCCGATAGTTTTAACTCGATATAGCGATATTTTTTCAACGTCCCTACTCAAGTCTAATGGATGGGGTTAAGATTGCAAAGATACCGACCACATCACCTCCTTGTATAACAGTTGGTAAAGCAACAGTACTATAGATTCTTTTTCTTCTTCTACTCGTAGTGAGTAGTGAGCCAGGGTCTCCTGTGTTTAGGATTAGTTTACTTTATTATAAAGAAAAATTTAACCGATTAAAAGTTCAATGAATTCATGAGCTTTCGCGGTCTCTATTGAATAAATAAGAGGTTTCCTGGATTCGAAATGTCTTTTGTTATTTCGGGAAGGAATACACTGCTGAATTTACTATTCACGATACTGTTTTATTATGTAAATTGGTTTAGCGCGAGTTGATATTTAATTTTCTGGGTGTTTACTAAACTCTTTGGACGACGAGGGGGAAGATGGTCGAGGGGCAAAGTTTTGATTTTTCCTTCAAGAAGCTCCCGCGGTTGAAAAACTTTCTTAATCTCAAAACTGCAAAGTGGCCATCTCTTCCCCAAGTTGGGTCAGTGAGTGCCCTATCAACATTTACTCTGCCACCTCGATAATTTGTTCCTCCAACTGGACCGGTGGCGAACGCCCTATTATATATCGCTGTAATGAGCTTGATGACTCGAGTATTGTATTTATTAGGGTTTTCATTGCATGGAATATCATGTTTCTGAGTTGAGTTTTAGTGATTTAAAATGACTTTAAAAACGTTTATTTAATATAAAGTGCCAAAAAATTGAGAAAACGGAATAAGCTGCAGAGTCCCGTATCAAAGGTCATATTTTCACTAAAATATCTAATTATACATATACATTATACAATACATTCATATACAAATTTTCAACCTCTAACTCAATTTGAAAGAGCTGCAGAGGGGCGCAAAACCTATATATATATAAAAGAGCAAAAACACAAGATTCCAAAACACAAAGCCTCCGGTCTCTAAAATACCGGCAACCAACTGGCCTTTCGCTAATTCATGCATCATCAAGACATATGCCATATACCAAAAAATTAAATTTATGAAGATCAAATACAGCACATCTCACATCAACAGCCGGAAAGAAGCATAAACCAGAGACAGCACATCATTGCAAGACATCCAATTACATACTTGAAAATGTTTATATTACATATATTTATATATATATATATATATATATATATATATATATTCCATTGGAGCGTATTTGATCTCGATGCCCTCGTCGAAATCTTTAAAACGCGACCCGTCCCGTCTTGATCCACAGACTCGCCACCTTCAGAATTTTGAAACCTCCCAGTTTTTTCATTACTTTTATTTAAGCCTTAGTAAGAATTTAACAATGGAGATTAGGATTCGTCACTTGTCCATGAAATTCCCTTTCTTTTGATGCCTCATTCGTTAAAATCCATCGCTTCTGAGAACTGGAAAATGTATCTATACTACCGTATTATATATAGAGAAGTGATTACTGAATATATTAAAAATTCTTTTCTGCGAGCTGTTAAAATTAATGTGAAAATGCATTTCAAAATAATAAATTATCGCCTGGGACAGAATTAGCTGGGAAAATCGTGGTGATTCGAGAAAATTGAGTTTTTCTAAGGATTATCAATTATCTTTATATGTTAAGGTGCATTTAGAAGACCGGACCAGACCAGACCGGAGAAAACGGGTCGTGTGAACGCTCACACACTACCAGATATGGGCGTGGCTACGTAAACTGGGCGGGACAGAACTGTTGTAACAAAATGGCAGCTCAGAACGGGTCGTGTAAACGCTAGACTAGACCAGATATGGGCGCTGAACTGGTCAGCGGGTGGAATTTCCTCCCGATATCCGGTGTTCCCAACACTTGCTACTCAGCATCGTGCCTTTCTATAAAAAAATTGGAAGATGAAATTCTTTTTGTTCACTCCTGTCCTGTAACTTTTGTTTTAAAGCTTAATTATAATTATTCAATTAATTAATTTAATAACCACTAAATAACGGCTGAATTCGAAGCACATTACAACTCTCGAAGTAAGTCACATTCTGATATTTCGAAGTATTTCAAACACAACCTTTCCTCCATTATTTCTAACTTTGAAAAAAACGCTTGCCCCCCCCCCTCCCCCTCCTCACCATTCCGCCTTTCAAACTTTACCAAACAGATTCACTAGTATTCACAAGCATGTTTTTTTGTTTTTTTTATTATTGCTTTATTTCCAAATCGGCCTGATGGAGCTTACACGGATGTTTTGACAATTCATAATTCAAGTAGTTCTCACAGTGAGGGTACAGACTTATTATACAAATGACACCTCTAACGACACATAATGTTAACATTATTGAAAGATCACAATAACAGTACTTATCTATCATATGACCGCAGGCAGGGCCGGATCTTGGCTTTTTTCCAGAGTGGAGGCAAGCCTAATTTTGCCGCCCCTTCTTCTATCCCTCTTCCCCAATAAAAAAATTCAACAGTTTTATAATTCGAAATATATATCATATCATAGCATTAATACAGTTTATTGACTGAACTAAGGCCTGACCAAAAGAAAAAACAACAAAAATACAAAGAAAAAATTAAAATATTAAAAGGATGAGAATATTTATGAATAGTAACATTAAAATTTCACTTTCCGATATTTTTTTTGCAGAAAAATGTATATGATTTCATAGTTTATGGAAACAGCTAGTTTATTAACCTTTGTTGATCAATCATCCTCCTTAAATAACTTTTAATCACTATCAGCTTGCTGAAACTCCTTTCTCCAGAAGAAACAGAAACTGGGATGTGAAGGAATATTCTTAAGGTCGTAGTAAGGTTGGAATATACCACTTCTATTTTATTTTTATAAATTAAACTAAATGTGAATGGTGCAGTGGCATCTTCCAAACCTCTCTATTGTCAGTGCATGCTTAAGAAACTTTCAATTTCAAAAAGAAATTCTTGCTTGAAAGGTCTTTAACGTAGGTATCTGTCAATTTGGCTACTTTGGCCTTTTAGCCATCTTCCATTTATGAATCTGGGCACCATCCAAAAAACTAAACAACTACCTATTTAAATTCAACTAAAAAAAAGATCTTTCGTCATCAACGGAAAAAAAAATTAAAATGTTCTACATTTATAGAGTATTAAAAATTTATAATAACCACGAACACTATATTTTTGGGCTAGCTATTTGATAAATATTTTTTCTTGATACGATTTTATATTCTTTCCACAAAAAAAAGAGCTATGTGAAAATCACCAGTAAATAACAACACTTCCTCAGTTGGTCACGTCATGGTAATAAAACAAAAATAAAAAGTAAATCGGGTGGAGGAAGCTCAAAGAGAATAACTGGAGCCCTTCATTACATATAAAACAATACCCAACATTTTCTAACAAATGTCTCGTGTCTTCCATTTCAAGCAGAGAATATTGAATTGTATCGCTTTTTGATTGCACTTGTTTTACATGTATCATATGTATACGTGTATTAGATGTTTTCTGAACTGCACCTTTTTGTGTGCAGTACAGAAAAATATTGATGAGCAAATCAAAACTGTAAATACATGATCAGAGGTTATATACTTATTTCCATTCTTAAATTCTAAAGGGCTTAAATAAAAGAGATGGGAAAACTGGAAGGTTTCAAAGCTTTGACGGCTGAGAGTCGACGGATCGAGATGAAATAAATTGGGTTTTATAGTTTTCAACGCGGACATCAACACTACATACGTTCCATTGGTACATATTCGTCCAGTGTATTAAAGTACTAAAACCTACCGTATTTGAGATAACGCACGGTATAGACACACACTAGCTTGCGTACGTCGCTTTGTCATGACAATAATGGAAGCAAGTCGAGACTATGTGAAAACGTTATTTTGTAATAAAATGTGGTTTTTTGGTTGCTGACAGAGATGATTATATATTCTTGATAGAGCGGATTATATATTATTCCCCATGTCTAGCATTAACGGGGCACTATTAAATATTAATAGGTACTACAAACAGAAAATTATATAGCTGAGTCCTTATGCTTACCTAACAGTTAAAATGAAGGGATTACTAATTACTTATAAAGTAAACTGTTACTTATCAACGTAGTGATTATAAACTATGTAGCTTTACCAAACGTTTATGTTAAATACATTTTCTTGGTAATATAGCTACCTATATTGTTTATACGAATAAACATCAGTCGACATCCGCATGATGTTATAGAAGGATCAATCTAATTAGGGATTGATAAATTAAAGTGGCAAATAAATAATATAGAAGTTATAATTTATCAATACCTAATTACGAATAAACATGTTTCCCTAATATCGCTTATAGGTACTTCAAATGTATTAGGGATTATTGGATGAAGGATAGATATATAATGCTAGAGTTCTCAATCGAGTAAAAGAGCAGACCTCTAAAGCGAGAGCCAAGCTCGGGTATACAATCAACATAATAATTTATACCTCAAAGAAATTCGATAGGTTATAATACATTTTTGTCAGATGGAAGGGGCGGAGCTTCTGACCGCTGTGTAAGAAGGTGAGGGAAACTAGTGGTCACGCCTACTTTTGCTCACTACCCGTTTTCTCAGATCCGGTGTGATCTGGACCCTAGCAAGTAGCCACGGCCATATCTAGTTGTGTGTGAGCGTTTACACGACCCGTTTTCTTAGGTCTGATCTGGTCTGATCCGGTCGTCTAAATGCACCTTTACTGTGATCCATGGAAGATAATTTTATTTTAGTAGTACTTGAATGTTACCTAATTGCACCACACTGTCGTAGTAACTTCATTATGATTCCCGCCGTTTAAGTTATCCACCCACGCCCCCCGGCCTGAAAGACAACACTTTCTCTGATGAAGAGGAAGTGTGTGCCAAGAGTGACATAAATCAGATTTGTATTTAATTACTTGAGGGGTCCCTCCACCAGAGATTTGCATATATATTAACACGTCCTATGGAATTACTTCACTCACATCTCAGCCAGCGGATAACCTTAGTTTCCAGGTGTTTCAAAGGCCATGTATTGTTGAAATTGTAAATAGAATGTTTTCAATATCAAAAAGCAAATTTCATTTATATTTAATTACATAAATTATGATATTATAATTTATTATAATTACATAAATTCTTCGGAAATATTCAAAATGAGAGCTGAAATTCAGTAAGTTGTACATTGCCTTGTGCATAGCATATAATGAATAATTTGGCATCCTAAAAGTAAATTTAATACGCTGAAATCGCCAATAGTTGACATGGTCCCTAGTAGTTGATAGTCTGTTAGAAAACATTCAATAATAACGTTTTACATGTATCTAAATTAATTTTGAAAATTGTTGATAACTGATGATAGTTTTCTCGATAAAGGGTGCCACCCCTATGTTTTTGAGGGAGATGCACCAGCGAGAATGCTTATAAAATGTTCCCAGCTAGTATCAAATGGCTGTTGTAGCTGAAAACCTTCCAGATTTTTTTCGGAGAAGGAATTTGCTGTATGTATTATCTCGATAGCGTTTTTATTTTATTTTTATTATTTCAAAAAAATTTTTACGAATTAACTTAATTAATACTTCTAGATTGTGTTTTAGTATTTTTACTTTCCTACCGCTATCACATGAGGAAAGTATTCTAATGCTGTGCAATTTTGGATGTGCAGTTTTCAATGTATCAATGCATTTCATGTCTGTTTTTCCGTGGCTGAATTATCTCAGAAATAGATGGATCGATTTTGTTGCTTTTTTTTTTTTTGTTTTGTTTTGTAGAGTTTCAGCCACTTATGCCTGTGTACAAAATCGGCACCCTGTAATCTCGGCTGCAAAATAACCGAAACATGTATTTTTCTGTAGGCTGTAGTGCGAAAACCGCTCTAACGATTTTGATAAAACTTGCCTAAAGTCTTTTGCTTAAAGAAGATATTCTCAAACCGTGGTACGCGAACCAGCTAACAAAAGCCATGGGCAAACTTATGCATTAAAAGCCGTAAGCAAACTTACGTTCTTAATACGTTCAATGAGAGACAACAATTTTAAGAGAATATTATTGAATGTATCAATTATAAGATGAATAAACATGATCCACAATCAATAAAAATAATTCAGAATGGTTACTGCAGTAAAGACGAAAATACTGTGTTGAAATTTAGTTCCATGGAGCCTTGCATTGATGCTCTGATTGTAAATAAACAAGATGATTCCAACTGAAAAATATTGTCCAAAGTTCTTATTTTTTATTGATACATTTTTATGTTCGAAATTTTGGTGTTGTTATGTGAATCTTACTGTAGCTGTTATGTGAATCTTACTGTAACTGTTGTTATGTGAAATTTATACATTTTTTAACTTTATTTTCAATTTATTATTTTCTTTACCAAATTTACTGTTTTGTTTTTTAAACAAACTTTCGTAAATCAGTTTATATTTTTTTAAGATGACGAATTTTTAATACAAAAGTAATATTATAAGATCAGTTTGTGGTACACCGCGTTATCTACACAGTGACTAAAAGTAAGGGTTGGTTAAAGCTCTCTAACTATTCATATATAACGTACATATCCAAGAAAAAGCTGGAAAAAAGGTTGTGACGAAAATAAGACTGCTACATTAATATACTAAGATACATAATATACACTAATATACATTTTTGTTTTGTAAATTTACTATTTAATTGTAATCATTTGAATGGTAATTATATTTCCTACAAAACAAAAAAAAATCATCTAAATTGGTTCAGAATTTTCAAAGAAATAGCATATTGGACTTTATACACATGTTTTATAAAGTACTCTGTACATGTTTCTTTGAAAACCGGTTCACATTGGTTTAATGTTTTCATTACTCGATAATTATACATCTCATAGAACATTCTAGATCTTCATTTGAAACATAATTTAATTGTCTACAAAGCTGGACATAAAAAATAAAAATCTTAATGAGATTAAAATTTGCGAAGTTATAGCGACCAGTTTTTATTTTGAACTTTCACCCTGAGCTGTAAGGAAAGTCGTGAGGAGTGGAAACACCAGATATTTGTACCTAAATTAATCTAATACTAGCTTTTTTATAACATGTCAACCACTAGTATTCTGTTTTTATCATATCTTAAATGGTTGACACCTCTGCCAATTATTAGAATATTCGTCAAATCTTTTGTACTGGTAAGTTATATACAGGTTGACGTGAAACTTAAGACTTTTTCTGTACCGTCCGATAATTTAAAATCTATTAAACTTTTCGGTTGTTTATTTATTTTTATTTACACAATAACCTCACTACGGTATCCTTTGGATACTCCCCCTGTCGATGGAGACCATCGGGAAACGGGTGGCACCGATAGATGCAGAGATATGAAACAATAAGGAGCCTTCACTCTGGGTCCCGATTAGGAATCGATTTGCAAATCTGGCTTCACTGGTGTCTCCCACAGACTGGGAAGGACACCTTGAATATACGTCTATATGTTCACTTATTGTAAATCAATGTATTGAGAATACAGCGATGGAAGGAAATATTTTAAATTAAATATTTGTAATTAAATAATGAGATAATTTAAGTAGTTGCTACATAATTTATTCACTTTTGACATTAATAGGTTTCCCTTTCGAACATAAAAACCCAATGTACCTGAGAAGGTCGACTTGAGATACCCCGGCTTGAGAGACCGCCAAACAGCCTTAAATAGTTATAAAAATAAGGCCAAGTAAAATCACCATAAAAATAATCCAGAGGCTTGCTGGCAAGGTATAATAAAATCTATCGCCAAGGAAAGAGACAATAGGAAAACTTTCAAATATATTTGAACCGACCGCCGGAAGAAACCACGCCCCTCGGCCAAAATTCTTAAAAGATTTGAAACCAATTGGACGGACCAAAAGGAGAGTTGGGGCCAAGTGTATCAAAAATAGACATTTCATGAGGAAGTGGGGGAAAGAGAGAGAACTGGCACGTGACATGGAAAAAGGATCAGTCAGAGTTGGAAAGTCAAAATGGGAGAGTTAGGCGGTTAGAGCTGGAGTATGGAGTCAGCGAGAACTGGCAGGCAGAGTGAAGTTGTGAGGGTAGAAGAAGAGAGTCCAGCTGAGCAGTTCATCTCAGACGGAGTCAGCGGGAACTGGCAGGCAGAGTTCAAGACCGCAGCTGAGGAGACGCAAGCGGCTAAGCGGAATGTACCCGAGACGACGATGACAACACCAGATATGTCATAGCCATACATTCATTGTGTCAATTATTGTTTAATATTATGTGGCACAATAGTTTTGAGTTATTGAACTTATTATTGAATTATTTGAATTTAGGTTTTGAATTATTAAACCAACACTTTAAGTAATAAAGTATCTTGAATAAAGCCAGATCCATGTCGAAATATGTTGTTATGTTTACCATGCATGCCATCACATATTCAGTTAAAGGAATTGGTAAACGCAACACCCTTGGAAATGATCTCCAATGGTATTTATAATTGGAAATTTAGAGAGAGTCATTAATGCCTTGCTCATATGGAATTCAGGTGGTTTCAGTAATAATAATCATTTAAGAGAAGACGGAAGTTCTCTTTGAGAGCACAAGTAGAGTAAATGCTAACAGATTTATGAGTTAAGGCCTTATCTACGCTCTTCCAAGCATCAGTAACATTCGTGATGTATATGTTGTGATATATATGAGATTTGAAACTCAGTCTCCATGCTCATTGTGTAATTCAGGTGAAAATGACAATTTATTAAATTTTTTATACCATGCCCCATATTGAAAACAATTACATGATCTTATTTAAAATATTATATAAACGATTAAAAAAAAAACTGAAAAAATAAAACAATTGATCATCATACCAAACTAAAAAATATTTATTATTTTCAATAGAAACATCCAGGAAACTAAGTTACGTTTTAGAGTAAATACAGATTAAGCAAAATTACGTCTGTGTGTATAATGTATATATATATATGTATATATATATATATATATGTATGTATACATTTTATACGCTTAGGATTATTAGATAAATCAAATGTTTATTTTTCATTATTATTATATCTTTCTTATGTATACAAAATGTATATTTTCTTTTTATATTTCTTATATTCACAGTGAATGTATTTACTTTACTATTAATGCTTTATTATGAATTATTATTATATGAGTATCTATTTAAACTAACCATTATTAGCAATGATTGGCTATATTTGTCCAGTATAAAAGATAATACTAGGCTGTTACTACAGTCCTTGTGCATTAGTATAGCTTTATGCAGATTACATATTTTAAAAATTATTGAATACTACTCGTGAAAGTAAAGTCCATTGTTTTCAACTACTTTCACCCATCTTTCTGCCAGTAATTGGATTTGATGCCGGTACCACTCCTTTGGTTTTGAGGCAAAGAACCCTTCACATCCAATTTTTACGTCCTCGTAATTATCAAAGATCCGATCTTTTCAAAAATGAGCCATTGGTTTAAACAAACCGTAATCTGATTGTGCGATATCTAAGCTGTACGCAGGATGAGGCAAAACGTTTACTCCTTGCAGTGCCAATAATTTTTCCTCGGAGAACGATGTGCAGGTGCATTGTCGTGTTGAAAAATGGCTTGGTTTCTGTTGACCAAAGCGGGGTACTTTGCGCTCAAAACTGCATAAATTCTGCCTAGCTGTTCACAGTAAAGGTTTGAGTACACTGTTCGACCATCAGGAACAAGCTCAAAATGCAATACGCCTTCGAAGTTCCACCAGAGTTCATACTGCAAGGCTCATATTCCCATTGTTGAGAAGCCTAACATTTTAGTTTATAGTATATATCGCATTTCCTGCCATTGTGAGGCAGTATTTCGATGGATAATTGACTCTCCTTCTGTGGCACAAATTTCTTCGGCTGCCACCTTTGCGTTTATATCTTTTTTTTCCAGTAATGTCTCAAAAGAACGCGAATCACAATTTTTCCTACTTAAATTGCACGTGCGTTTTAAAAATGTCGATGACTCCATAAAGCCAACTCAATCACAAGGAATTAAAGGATTAGCCAAAGTAAACATTGACTTCAATAGTAGGAACAAAAATATTCTTATAGGATTAATTATGACAGTTGGAATTAAGGGTTGTGTTCATGCACAAGAACTTTTGTAACAGCCTAGTAAAAAAAAATCTATTCTATTCTATAATAGTAAATAATATGGTTGAGTAAGATACTAAGATACCAATGTATTAACTTTGCTAAATGCTGTCATTTATTCGTTCCAGCCTCTGCTATAGCTCTGCTATTGTTAAACTTTAACTATCGATCAAAATCGATACTGTAGTTGCCAACAGTAATCGCGTTAACCTCTTCAGACACATGCGTTAAGCCAACTTTAAACTTAATATCTCCCCCTTTAACTTTGTTATGACTTGAGATCGATGAATGCTAACACTATATACAAGCACTAAAGCCAATTATGTCCGCGCACAATTTCAAGAACAAAGTTACATAAGTTTGTGTTGTATCAACTACTTATTATCATCAATGGTGATTGATTATTTTTTTAAAATTTTCGATTAATTAATTAATTGACAAATATATTAAATACAATGCAAATTAATAAAAATCGAAAGTAATAATAAAAAGAAAGATAAATCTAATAATTTTTATATCTGAAACTTGTTAGGATATATTCATAATTTTAGTTTAAATAATACTTGTTTTCTAACCTCTGTAAAATCTAAATTATAGTTACGGGAACAAGAACCTGTTTTCGCAGTGACTATTTATTAACATCCTTCTTTTATATATGCCTTTAGATCATCATACAATACCCAGAAAACGGCAAGGTATGATAATGAATTTATAAATAATGAATGAATTTATATGATAATGAATTATGCGGTAATTTATAATATAAACGCGAAATTAAATGAAACTATTTCTTAAATCCTGGCATTAAAGTAATGGGCTGTTATTTGATGATTATGTTGAGTCAAATCTTGAGGATTCATAACTTTTAGAGTTTACGTTTATGTAGAATCTGGGCTATTTTTCCTTCGACTTTGATAGTTGATATTTCCTGCCCATTTTTATGTCCTGGCATGAGACCCTAGACAGTCTTCAACCTCCATCTAGAATTTTTATGATAAAACAAAATTCATATTTTTTTTATCTACTCCGACGATATATCTCATCTCTCTACATATATTTTTTTAATATATAGGTATATATATATATATATATATATATATATATATATATATATATATATATATAATCTTTTTTTTTCTTTTTTTTTTTTTTTTATAAAAGTTTTATTGAATAATAAAACAAGCTGCCACACTCAATGGCAATAGGTATTAGAGCTGTACGGATACATTCAAGCCATATATACAAAGTGAAAGTAAGAAAATCATAAGTAAATAAAATTAATATAATAAAATATCACATAAAAAGAAAAAAAAATATGTACATTACAAATAAAATTAAATAGATAGACAAATTAGATAGTAGCAAAATCAACTGTATAAATCATATTGAAATTAGCTTATTTTATATTTCGGTATTTTACCTTGATAAAATCCGCACATTTACAAAATTAATTAATGAATTAATAATAGAAACAAAACCAGGGAAAAATATGTCAGAAATAAAACAAAATATAAATCAATCGAATAATATCTGAAACTTTAGTTGTATACCGACGACAGTTCAAGTTCCAATCCTTAAGATCACTCTTTACGCAATCCTTCCATCTACGCTTCGGTCTACCCCTCGCACCTTTACCAGTCGGCTAAGCGTTTATAAACTTTTTAGGGATTCGACTATGTCGACCAAATTTACAGGCCCATTTCAGTCGCGATACTCTCACCTCAATTATATTAACTTGGTGCATCCTCCGCAATTCCGCGTTGCGTAACCTCCTAACTTCTTCAGTGGACTCATCCTTCCTCGGACCGAATATTCTACACAATTCCTTATACTCAAAGACCTTGAGGTGTTGTTCTTTCTTCGAAGTTAGCATTAAAGTTTCCCACTCGTACAAAATAGTAGGATGAATAAATAGTTTTGTAAATTCTATCTTTCAAGTATCTTGAAAATTGAATAGTTTTATTTCAATTGTATAGTTTATATATTAGCAGTTTTAAAACGTTTTTACTTGGACCATACAGACTTTACAGTTATTTTTATCGTTTATGATCAATAATAAACAATAATAAATAAGTAACAAATAAAATATAGTTTAAAAAAACTATTGTTTTATGGTATATATCACTGAGGGTCATTGGCAAAATTACATTGAATTATATTCTGTTATGATATTCGATTTAACCATTGTTATGGATTAAATGTTATTTGAAAAGGCCGATTTTTAATAATTATTTAACAAGGAAAAATACAAGTTTTGAAATAATAATTATTAAATATAATTAAAGTAATATAAATAATCTAAATAAACTTTAGATGCTGAGTCTGTCAAGAAATTGTGCTTTAAATAAGTGTATGTATTAGCTTTTAATAGAACGCTCCTCAAATATTATATTGATCAATAGTTCTATGTTAGTTTATCAATAGATTCTTCAGGACGCGATAGCCAAAGGTCTCTTTATATTCTTGTCTTGCTTTCTTATCTCTCAGGATCTGGGGGACATTCGCTCTGATAGTAACTTCACTACGCGCATTGTTTTCAGCAATGCGGGCTCTCTTTGCAAATCCATAAAAGAAATCGTTTCATCTATTATTTTATTTTTCATCTATTATTTATTGAACGTTTAATCAATTATTTTTCATAAATATTATATAGCCCATGATATTTGACCATATATATATATATATATATATATATATATATATATATATATATATATATATATATATATATATATATATAGTAAAATTTTCGTTTTACGCTTAAATATTTTTTTAGCATGAGATTAAAAAAAGAAAGTCTATATGACTTTTCGCTACAATTAATTGTTAATGACAATTTTTATTTGCTTTAATATTTTATTGCTGAATATATTCCCTCCGTTAATAATTGCTAATCTGAATTCAATTAAGATTAACTGAATTAATTTTTATTATAAAGTAAGAATATCCAAACGATAAAATATTTGTAAAAATGAATTAATCAGAAATTATTATAATTAATTATTATTAATATTAATTTTTTTTTTGGGAGTGGTAATTTCATTCTAGAAAATGTTATGAAATTATGTTACATAGTGTTTACATTGAAACATACAACAAATGTAAACACTGAAAATGTAAGTGACTAACGACATCGATTAATTTAATCCCATTTTATTTTGTTCGAAGATTCCCTTATTTTGAATAGAAAAATGAGAAGTTTTTTAATCAATGATTTTAGTTGGCAATGGTATCCTTATTTGTTGAATTTATATTTTATAATTTCCTGATCAAATTGAATCCTTTTCTGGTAAAATTTAACTCTTTTAAATTCGAATGTAATCTTTTCGAATTTAAATAAAATCAATTTCAAATCTACTTTGGTATTTTCCGGCAAAGCTGCCTCTTTATTTTTGGGAAGGCTGAAGTAAATTTCATTATTAGACTTACGTAGCTTTGTAAAGCTATAGTTGGTAAGTACGTCTATTTTTGTAAATAAAAACATTTTGCGTTAAATCATCATAAATTTTCAATACAATTAATGCAAATATAAAATTTCATTTAAAGCAGTGCAAATTGATTCTCATATAAATTATGAAACTCCTTAATTTTAAAATCAGTTGACATCCGCATGATGGTATAGAAGGATCAATCTAATTAGGGTTTGATAAATTATTTGCCACTTCTATAAATTTGTTTTATTGAAAACTAGTTTCGAATGTTATACATTCATCCTCAGTTCTAAAAACACACAAAAAATTCAAAAATAAGCAATTCAAAATATAGTTTGGTATTATTATACATTTTAAATTAGATGTAATATAAATCAGTATTATAAAACATTTATGAATTATAAATTTAAGACAAGAAATCAAATACATGTTGGTACTCACCAAGGTTTAAATGGATTATATCAAACAGAAAAGTTTGTACTGGTTTCTTCTCGCCCTGAACTAACAATGACAAAAAGGTGTTTATATATAAGGTGTTTATTATAAATGTTTATATGTAAACGGTTTAAGGGTCGGAGTTTTTCTAGTAATGCCGGTGAGCAATTGGTTTTTCTGTTATAGATGGAAATAAATTTAAGATTGGATTATTTTAAATATTTATTTGGTCATTTACGCAAAAATCTGGATTGGATTTGAAGGATTTTATTATTTCAAGTGCTTCATATATATTTAATTTGAGGCTGTTTTCAACATGATGTATTAATTTAACTCCTGAGTCTTTGATGAATTTATGGTTTTTCTCATTTGAATGAATTGCAAAGTTGGAATTCTCTGTCTTATTATTATATGCACGTATATGTTCCTTTAACCTCTGATTTAGCGATCTTCCAGTTTTTCTCGTGTATTTTGCTGCATAATCATTACAATTTAGTTCGTATCTTCCGCTTTTTTGGAAACGGATATATAATATTTCTCTTCTTCTAGAGACAAAATAGATCCTTTTGTCCCCTATTGTTTTGTAACATTCGAAACTAGTTTTCAATAAAACAAAATTATAGAAGTGGCAAATAATTTATCAATCTCTAATTTTAAAATGCCTATTATTTTAATTGAACAAGAAGGAAGGAAGTCCTTCAATTATAAATTTAAAACAGAATTGTCACTTAAACATGAAGACTGACATTTTCGATTTGTTAAGAAAAGGAGAGAAAACGAGTCTGACTTAATCAGGACTCAGATTAAAAAAAAATAAAAAAATGTAAAAGAATGGAATTAAAAAAAAAAAAAGAAGAAATAAAAGCTGTAGTGGTTGTCTAACATTTCCCCTGAAATTAGATAGAGGAAATCCAATTTGGACTAAGGCATGGGCGACTAGACCTCCTCATCTTAAATCATATAATTAAAACAAGAAAAAAAAAAAAGAGGAAAAAAGCCATCTAAATTACTTAGACTCGCTAAATACATTGTCGCTTGCTGAATTTATGTAGTTGGATCCTTCGTAACTCGATTTCTTGCAAGTCCTTTTTAAATTTCTCAAAATTAATTTTCACGTTGTATAATGAATGATTAAAACTTTTAAGTTTGCGTGGCTGCTTACATTAAGAGAAAGACAGCGGTTTAAAGTTATTGAGAATATAGAATTGCGTAGAATATTTGGACCGAAAAAGGAATCATTCCAAATCCACTCGCTAACTACATTTGAGGTGATAGCATAGCGGCGAATGAATTGGGCGTGCAAATAATCGATATTAATAAGGAAGGAATCATTAAAAGGATAATCAGCGCTTGTCCGAAGGGCGAGTATCTTAAGATCGACTGAGGATTTGGGTTTTTATCGAATTCAGTATATAATGCCAATAGTCAGTTGAAACAGAAACGCAATAAAAATGATAATAAAAAAATAGAAATAAATAAATATACAGAAAGATTGAAAAGCAAAGCTGTGAGTTACTTAAATATCTGTAAATAATTAACCAATCGACGTTTTGCCAATTCAGGAAAAAGTTAGACATCTCATGATGGTGGCGCTTAGAAAGCAAACAAAGCGTAGATATAAAAAGGAAATCAATTATACTGACTGATGCGCAAAACATAAGGTAGTAGAAAAATAAGTGTGGTACACATAATGCAAGAAAATGTCACTTGAAGATTGCATCAAAGGAAATTATTTATTTTTTTATCTGCATTCATTGTGATTCAAACGATGAAGAAAACTTTGGTTTAAAAAAATCTGATTTGTAAAATTATTGCATGAACAGTTTTAGTAAAATCATTAATTGGCATTTTATGTACATGTAACACAGTTTTTACCGTCAAGTTAGATTAATGTTTTTATTTTAGCATATGATTTGCTTGTTAGGTTATTCAAAAATTGTAATGCGTAGTGTAGAAAAGAAGTTCTTAAAATTGAGTATATTTCAGGTATTAATATAGTTTTATTTGTATTTCATTATCTTTTTAAACTTCTTGTTGTTATTATTATTATTATTAATGTTATTTGAGCCTAGACACAGTGGGAGGCTTCTCCAAATCAAAAAAGAAATACTTGCACATATTGATTGACCATTTTACAAGATACTGCTGGTTTAGAGTTTCAGCTTCACAAAATTCAAATGATTTCAGAAACATAATTAAAAAAGTATGCCAAAACCATGGTATACATAAAGTTCTAGTAGATAAATATCCGGCCATCGATTCGAATGATTTTAAAAAGTTTTTTAAACATGAAAATATCAAATTTTTACTGCAACAGATTGTGCATGGTCAAATGGTATGATCGAGAGGCTTAATCATACTTTAGTAAATAACATTAGATGTTTGATGAACACGCCAGGCGAGCGTAGGAAATGGCATACTATTGCTGCTGAAGTCTTTGATACATACAATGAAACTCTGCATTCAGTTACGGGCTTCACCCCAGCATATTTATTATTCGGAAAAGGCATAAATATTTGTCCCATTGACATTTGCGAAAGTGACTTATAAGAAGATAAGAAAATAGCGTATGAAAACTCAGTGAGGTATTTTCATAAAAACAAACAACGAACAGATACGAATAAGAAATCGACGGAGTTAAATGTTGGAGATGTAGTTTTTGTAGATAATGGTAATACATTAAATAGAGACAAGTTGTAGAAGTTAGGAGTGGATCATTTAAGATTGTAGAAAAACTTTCCCTTCTTATGTACAAATTAGATTCAAATAAGAAAAAGGTTATGTCAAACATAGTTCATGCAAATAAGTTGGTGATTGTTAAGTAAATAATTATTATCTTTGTTTCATGTTAGAATGAGGTTCAATCCTGATGCAATTTTTTTTTTCTGGTAGAAAAAAAATAAATACTTAAGGCGGGGGATGTAGCACTGTTTTTACTGTCAGGTTAGATTAATGTTTTTATTTTAGCATATGATTTGCTTGGTAGGTTATTCAAAAATTGTAATACGTAGAGTAGGAAAGAAGATTCTTAAAATTCAGTTTATATCAGGTATTAATATTGTTTCATTTGTATTTGATTATCTTTTTAAACTTACTGTTGTTATTATTATTATTATTATTATTATTAATGTTATTTTTGTTTAATAAAAATTTCAGTTGCATGATTTAAACTGGTGAATCCTTCTATTAAGATGCATTCGAAAATAGAACTTACATACATTAGTAATGTGAGCATGTAATAGTAATAGAGAAATGGGCGTTTCGTTTAATTCGTACTACATAATTGAATTAATTCTCGAAACACTATACTTTTTTTATTTTTTTTTTGTATAAATAATAAATATCCTCGAGTTTGAGGTAAAAATGATCTGATGATATTTTTGCGAAAATGGTGTTTGTTGCTACCTACTTGTGCCTGAGTCAAATTCACGCTTCATTATTTACAAAATTGTGAAATCACGAATAATTAGCTGATGATTACTGATGATTTCCCAATTTGTCTAAACTAAAGCGCCACTAACCTCATCTTCGCAAAGATGTCAGTCAATCAGTTTTACTTCCAACTCAACGATATCTTCACAGGCATGTCAGTCGATCAGTTTTACCTCCAACTCAACAAGATATCGTTACAGGCATTCCCGAAACTTCATCACTATTCTTAACGGCAGTGGTTCTACGGCAGATAAGAATGAATCCACCTGGTGTTAGCACTGCTTGAAAGCTAGAAGACGGCTCAGCTAACTATTTTTCCATAAAATGGTTTTACCGTTGAAACCTTCAAATGTTATTGGGAACTGGTTAAGGGCCAATTTCATACGAATGGAATTAAGTTGTCTATCTAAGGAATCACTAGATAGTTTATTACAGTAAAACTTGTTATAACGTTCCCGTTTATAGCGATTTTCTGGATATAACGGTCTTTTTCCTCCGTATCCGTCCCAGTTGGGAATTTTTTTATGAAACTTTACTCGTTATAACGATCCAATTTCCCGGTTATAACGCCCTGAATGAACTTATTATTTTTTTTAAATATTTTACATTTATAAATTCTTGTTTTGTAAATATGATTTAAATTTTGAATACAGTGTCGGAAGAAAACATTAAAGTGGTAAGAAACAACAGTCGAATTGATTGTTAGAACGTGTTTCTAGTGATGTTTAGTTTTTGCCTGGGTGAGATGGTTTCAGATATTGAAAGATTGTTAGTTTTAAGGATACGGATTCAAATTTCGCTTCGATTTCTTTGATTTTAAATCCAAGAAAGCATTTTTGAAAATCTTTTTCTATGAAAGAAAAAGTTGATTTATTAAGATTTCGACAAATCTAATTTAAATCCAAAAGCTTTTGTCGCTTCTAAAAACATGAAATGAAGAATAGTAAAAGAATTCAAGAGAATCATTAAAAACAGATGATTTGAACTTCCTGCTTACGATTTCCACATATTTTTCGTCCTCCTTTCAAGTGCAAAGAGACTTTGAACGAATAAATAAATCTGAACATTTATCCGTTATTAAAAAAATCGATGATTACTTTAAAGAAGGAACATAAGAAATGTATATTTAAATGCTTTTATTTTATTTGGTGTTCAATAAATCAAAACAGTTTTTTTCTAATTTTTTTTTTGATTTCTTCATTATAACGCTCTTTTTTTCTTGACCATAGGGGAGCGTTATAACGAAGTTCTACTGTATTTATTTTTTGGTATATTAAGTGGTGCATTTATATCTTTATTTCGTGCATATATTTTAATTATTGTTGATTTTCATATTTATTGATTATATAATGTTTTATAAAATGTTTATAAATTGGCATATTTATTTTTACGTCTCTATTTGTACCATATTTTTTTCACTGATGACCACGACGCATTTTGCCATAAAATATAATAGCCAACCAAACAAAAATATTATTTAGAGACGAATAAATCACTTAATGGCGATGTGACCTCATATAATTGTTAAATATTTCACAAGCTGAGGTACAAAATTTCATTTTAATAATATTTAATTTGATTTCGGCTACATTGAGAAATCACCCTTCGTATTTAAGGTTATCTTTGTTCATCCTGAAAGCGATTTTTCATTGTATAACAATTTCCATTGGTAGAAATATCAATTATTATATTTGTATTTTGTTATAACAATAATATAAATGTATATAAAAATATAAATTATTAATATGATATTAATAAATCAAATACATTTATGGGAAGACAAAAGCTGCAATTAAGAATTAACATACTGTTGTTCAATGTAGGTTGGATTCTGATGGCGAGAATCGATCTAGAGCGTCGTATCCAAGTTTTCCATTGAGGCACTTCGAGACGCGAATTCCCGGAGGTAGAAGTGTCTATAGAGAGCTGTGCTAGTTCTTAGTCAGTGCTATACTGAAAACGTTGCAGGACTATTATAGTCTATAGCATGGCGTGAATTTAAGCTAGTATTTTCTATTAGTTAAGACTAATGTGGAACTTAGGAAATGCCTAGAGTAATTGTTTTGAGAGATTTTATTAAACATGAATGCATTGGCATTTTAATAAACATGAATACTAATTTCCTGCAAAAACTTCATAACTCTAAAATCATGATTTTTTAATAAATACCACGGATACGATTGAAAGGACTTGAGGAGGTGTGGATCGATTGAGGAGGTGTTTACGTCCCAAAACCAATTGAAACCTAAATTTCGAATTTTTGGCGCTTAAGCCTTTTTCAAAAAACGTTGTCAATATGTTCGTAATCCTTTTATTTCAATATTAAAGACCTTTTTGATCAAATATTACAATCGATGTTGGATTATTGGCTTCCCTAGTAACCTATTCTTTATATTTGTTTATAAAAAAAAGTATTAAAATTTCTTTTTTAAATAAACTATTTCTTTCTTTAATATAACATAATTTATATAGCAAAAAAGCACATGTTTCTTAAAGTTACAATAACGACTGTTATTAAATATATCACTGTTACTGGTTTCTATGAAATGTGTGTCTATTGTATAAACAACCTTTGTTTCTTACATTACTTTTCGTCCCAAGGAATGAAATATACTTGCATATCTACTTAGGCGCATTGGGGGGAGGGGAGGGGGGTTAGTGAAGTTGACGGCCATAATTATCGAAACTTGAAGTTGTAGTCGAGTGCCTTTCACACTCGAACAAAAATGAACACTCTTCTTTGCCCAATACATTGATTTACTTTATTATATTATCTACATTATTGACTTTTTATAATTTGTGACCATATAAACATCAGCTTACAAATGATATTATATCATCATGAAGCCGAAAATACTTGAAATATAATGAACTATTTTTCTGTTTCAAAACATTCGTTGTGCCATACTCTTTATAAAAAAAAAAAAAACCGTTAGATACCCTCAAACGGATATATTTAACATATTTATTTCAACATTTCTTTAATATTTTGAGCTCTTTAACATTTGAGAATGTTTCAAAACATTCACGGGATCACAACGAATAATCTGAGCCATGAAACTTGAAAATCGATTAAGCCTTTCGCTCGATAATCGTTAGATATCTACTTACGGCCAAGCTAAGCACATTACCCTCCTTGTGGCTTCGTCGTAGTCGGGTAAAAATTGAACTGTTTTATTTTTTTTTTTTTTTTCAAAACTATGTCGAAAATCTTGAATACCTGTCAAACGAAATTCTTTTCTACATATCAATAGTGGAACTTGTTGTGTCATAAGCTATAAACTTTATGAGAATGTGCATATTTTGTTATCGAAAATACTGAGTTTGATAGTTATAGATTTGTTGATAATAATAAATTTAAGCAAAGACAATTTCTAGCATATGGTAAAAAAAATAAAAAGTTTCAAAAAAATAAAATAAACGTAACTAAATCCGTTTATTTAATAGAAAAAAGGAAGAGATAAAACGGCATTTTATGGTGGGAATCAATTTTACGTTTAGGGGCGGCTTTTGGATGGGGCGAATCCTTTTCTACTCCCATTGTACCCTCCTCTTTCATCAAACCGAGGGGACGGAAAAAAAGATGGGAGCGAGTCTGTTGATACTGTTGCCACAACTGTCCAAACACCCTCCCATAGCTGTCGTATTCTCTGATTGCTTATATTCTCCTTGTGTCTAGATTGTGTTTTTCCTGTATGTGTTCGGTTTATTATTTTTTATCAGTCTATTGCTTTTATAACAGTAGTGTTTGCATCCACACCTTTTCGATTACGGCCGATTCGAGAAAAATGATGGGCTGTGGGTAGTAAAAATTTATCTAAGTTATTAGTAAATTATCGTGTGCCCATCACCATTTCTTATCTCTCCTCATGGTATATCGAACTATGGACGAAAAAAAGAATAAAAAAAAAGAAAAGTCTATTTTGTTAGTCAATTAAAAAAAAAAATGCATTATTAGTTATGGTTTCAAAATGTTATCAATTTATAAACCATTCATTGTCAAAACTGACACCTCATCTTAATCTAAAGCTAGGCTGAACCAAATAATACGTCTCGGCTGAAAGCCAAGGATTTCATGTCTTTTCCAAAATCCAATATTGCGTTGAACATCGCAATTTTATTAAAATCATTTATATTCAACTTTAAATTCTTGTGGCAAAAACTTTCGGAACAATAACAAAATCATCTTGCATGTTAGCAACATAAATTTTTGCGCATGCCAATCGTTAACAAAAGCAGACAGAACCACTACAAACGATTAAATAAATACTAGGATATCCTAAAATACTCGTAAATGGCATGGTCCCAACACTCATGCCAGGTAACGTCCGTGGGAAGATTAAGAGGAGCTGGGTATGAAACCTCCTCTTCTGACAGTTAATGTATACATCAAACCAGAAGGAGGTGCCACTGGGTAATCTACTACTTACGCTTCAAGCTGGGTTCCCACGACAGTTAGCTACGCTTTCGTGCGGTACGCTTCTGCCACGGTTGCTCACGGTCGTCCTTTTTCTCCTAATATTAGGGTAAATATTTTAGTTATTGTCTATTCTTGGGAAAAATTTTATTTAGAGAATAAGCATTTAATGGCGATGCGATCACGGCGTTTCACACTTGTAACCATTTTACACGTTTTATGCCAATGCTTTTAATCTGCGATGCTCGAAAGTTAAATCATTCCTGGTTATAGCATCTTAGCTTATAAACAAAGCTTCCTATGTTATTTTATAACTAAATTAATATTTTCTAAAATCTAATTTAATTTAATTATAGTAATTAATCTATATGTTACCGTGAAAGACCGAAATCAGTGGATGTCAACATTCACCGTTGAATGTCGAAAAATTCCAAATGCTTTTGTGAAACACCGCACATTTATTAAGAGGTTCGTAGTTCGTAGATTGTAAAGAAAAGTTACTTTCCATGAATGAGGTTTCAACTCAAGAAATGCCGCTAAGAGAAGCTACTTTTGCAAATTCGAAAAGTGGAGGGCAAGACTATACACGTTGTAACTGCCAAAGTAAGTGTTGTACGGCTAAATACAGCTGTAAAAGCAAGGAGCTTTTGTGCAAATCAAAGTGTCATGTGGTTGCTGCAATAAATAAGACTGTCATACATTCTCTTTCTATATTGATATTATTTTAGTTGTGTTTCGTGATTCGCAATGCCCCACTGTTTGTTTTAAGTTCAAACATTTCTTTACTAATAAATAAATATAACATATATAGTATATAATCGTTTTAATATTTCAAGTAAGACTGTTTCAACTTTTAGTATATTAATTTAAATCTGCTTAGATGAAGAGTACAGCAACTCGACTACGAAACGGAAAATTAATGGATAACAGTAAGCTATAAAACATAAGATGTTTGCCAGATAAGATGAATTATTACTTCATAAGTTTATTAAATTATCGAATGTGTGATGAATATAGATTGAATGAATCATTCATACATTACATGCTACTCAATCGATATTCAGGAAGAAGATTCAGCCCACCTGTTGACTTAGGTATGATTAGTGTATCTGTATTATGGGTTACGGAATCCGAACAAAGTATGTATTGATTAAATCTATTTAATTTTTCCACTTTATTTATGTATATTTTTTTTTATTAATTATTTTAATCGGTTTTGTTTTATGGTATTCAAGAAAAATACTTTTTCGATAATTTTATCTTTTTCAGTTAAATAATAATAATCGGGTCGTTGACGTAATGCAAAAAAATAATTAAAAAGTGTCCACTTTTATCAACAATGTCAGTCTTAAATTCACTCTCAATATTTTTATCAGGCGATCATTTAGCCAATTTCTGTTTGTTGCTTCCGCTCCGATTTCGGATAAAATCATTCGAAACGACACATAAAAATAAAAGGGTAAGCGGATAGGATTTATAGTTTCGGAGAAACAAGTACAGAAAGATAAAAAAAAAATTACTCGTCAGGATAAAGGGAGACCTAGTAATGTAGTCGGTTTTCTTTAAAACTCTTATAAATATCATTTATAATAAACCAATTTTATAACTTTTATTCTTTTATAAAAAATTGTTATCCATTGACCCTTTGCTTTGAATAATGACATAATAATAATAATAATAGTAATAATAATAAACTCTTTATTTATTCTGGGACAAGTCCCTTTAGAATAACAATTACAGGCAATGATAGGTGGGCTTCAGAGCCTTAGAGTTGTTGATATAGGAACATATGCGTTAACAGATAATTAAAAAAAAATAAAAATAAAAATAAAGAAAAGTCAGTAAATAAATACAAATGAAAATTATTTCAAGTCATAATGCAATAACTTCTAGCATATGAAATAGGTAATTGATAATTGATTACGTCTTAAAACAAAAACCACACGAAATTCGTATGTTAATAAGATATGACAAAATTATAAATGAAGGAACATATTCACAAATGTTGATTGACATAATAGAAAATCTATTTACAATGTTTTTTTGGAACTGGATAGAAAATAAGTGATTGAACAAGCGGGATTTGAAGGTGATAAGAGTATTGGAACGACGAATGGAAGGAGGAATGGAATTCCATAAGGATGAGGATCGGACAAGAAAAGATCTGTCGAAAGCTGCGGATCGGTGGGCCGCTGTATATAAATCTGAAGGCTGAGAACGGGTATGACGAAAATGAACAGAGGATTTGAATTGAAGGAGATCGAAAATATAGGATGGACGGCGGGATTGGATAACTTGGTAGAGGAAAGATGCAAGGATATACTTACGACGGTAGGAAGGATAAAGCCACTTCAACTCTTCGTAATATCGGGAGACAGAGGCGTCCCTCGGGATTCCGAAGATGAATCGTACAAAGCAATTTATCAAACGTTTTATTTTTGCCTCGAGGTCCCCAGAGACGCCTCCGTACACCGCACAACAGTAATCAAAGTGGGGGAATATTAAGGAAGTAACTAGGAGTCTACGGGTCTCAATTGGAAATAGGTGACGGAGGTAATTTAGTCGCTTTAAAGTGTAAAAGGTACGACGGATACATACTTCTCAAAATATGTCAAAAATAATAAAATGCCAAAAAAAAACGGATTATTACTTTCCTTACTACGTAAGCAAGGAAGGCATTGTAATCTCGAATCAAAAATTCGATGTTTTCAATCAAAATTTCGTTAATTTTTTTGGTCAAAAGGTCAAAAAAATTTTTTGGTCAAAAATCTATACATTTCGTAGCCCCCTCAATAAATAAAAAATACATTTTCGGTCATTGCTCTGTCTGTGTACCTGTTTCACTAATATCTCTTCAATGGGTGAACCGATTTTTTTTTCTTTTGTAAAGTTTCGACCTCTGATGTCAGTGTACTCTGTACTACGGTCTGCAGCCCAGTAGCCGAATCCCAATTTCTATAGAAACACTATATACTGTAGCGGCAAAACGGCTCCTACGATTTCGAATGAAACTTGCCAAAAATCTTCTTTTTAAAATCCTTTAAATTTTCATATATAACGCATCCCCGAGAAAAGGCAAAAAGTTAGGTATGATTAGAAGGAAATTTTATTTGCGCATAACTCAAAAAGTATACATTTGTTTGCTTGATCCCATAAGCAATGCCTCAAGGTGTAATTCTTCCTTTAAATTTGGCGGGCACTTATAGAACAGTAGGAAGGATAATAGTTTTGCAAATTCTAACTTTAAAGTTTCGGGACTAAAGGCGCGAGCAAAGTAATATCACAACTGAAAAATAACAAAGTAGGTAGTTCTTCATCCAGGCCAACACCTCACACGCCCATTTAAATTATAAATCCAACTATCAATTCCATGTTCCTAGTCTAATTTTTCTTTGTTGTTAGGGACAAATACAATAAAAGATATAATTTTCAAATGTTATTATTCTCTTAACCTCAAACTTTAAGTTTATCATTTATAAAAAAAGAAAGTACAATGGTCTTTAAAATTCGTATTTTCAAGTTTCTGAGGATTCCAGGCAAAAAATGAGAGATTATAAGAGAGGAAATTTTCAAATCAGAATTATAATAAGAAATTTAAATAATATATTCCATAGCAAAAAATAATGGGTACAATAAAACCACTGTAAATCACATTAAAAAAAAAAGTACTAAAAAAGATAATTAATGATATCTATTCAACAACACCAAAAGAAAGGCCCATCCCGAAGCCTTAAGTCTTGATTCCATATTACGGCCTATATCCACCAAAGTCGGAAATGAATTGAAAAAACTAGGATTAAACCCTGCATTTAAAGTAGGAAAAACCCTATCGTCATATTTCTCTTCTCTTGAAGACAGAATAGACCCTTTCCATAAAATCGGCGAACACGAAATAAATTGTAATGATTGTGGAGCCAAATACACGGGAAAAACTGGAAGATCACTAAATCAGAGATTTAAGGAACATATACGTGCATATAGTAAGTAATAAGACAGAGAATTCAAACTTTGCAATTCATTCAAATGAAAAACCCCATTAATTCTTGTCTTATTAAAATTCATAAATGTTTTATGATACTAATTTATATTGCAGTTAATTTAATATGTATAATAATACTAAAATGTTTTTGAATTGCTTATTTTTGAATTTTTGTGTGTTTTTAGAACTGAAGATGAATGTATAACATTCGAAACTAGTTTTCAATAAAAATAAAATCATAGAAGTTGCAAATAATTTATCAATCCCTAATTAGATTGATTCTTCTATAACATCATGCGGACGTCAACTGATTTCCAATAAATGATCAGTCATAGTTTCCCCAATCATAGGTATCGTCAGGATTGAAAAATATAACATGACACTTACAGTATATGTTAAATTTGTTTTTTTCTGTTGATGAGATCTTATCTTTATATATGCTAAATTCTTTAAAGGTAATTTAAACATATTGAAAAACATAATTTAAATTTATGACTGGCTTATGCTATCTTCATATGCTAGCCTTCGTTATTATATTATTTATCAATTCAATGCCTGGAATATAATAATCGAACAGCCCCTTAGCGATACATAGAATCGATACTCCGCTACTACTACCGCGGGGATAAGGGGGAGGGGGAGAGGGCATGCCGATAATTATATAAATTGGTTCTAGGCTGGCTACTTTCCAAGGAAGCTGGGATTGGAAAACTTGCCCCCGCTAGTTCTTTATTGTCGGAGAATTAACTTATAGCGATTCTATTTCAGAAGGTAAGCCACTTTCTTATAACTTTGCGAGATAATTTAACTTGGTAATTACAGATGTTGGGTTACCCAGGCCTTTATTATTAGGCGGTCAGTTCACGGGTTAGTTCTGCCCGATTTATGGAGCATTTTGGAGTTATAGGTAAGCCATTGTTCAAATATTGACCTACTACCCGAAACAGAATTTTCATTAATAATTAGGGCCAGGCACCAGATATAATTTTTTATTTTCAGCAGCACTAATAATTTTCAGTTTATAAGCAAACAGAAATTAGTTTCATTCATAAAAAAATAATTCATTAGTGTGATAGAAAAATCAAAAATTATTTTTATAATTTTTATTAAAGAAATCCGTCCGCCCTGCGCCTTTTTTTTTAGACTGCCTACTCTGCCTTTTGTTTTCTTTGTTTTGAAATTTAGTACCGTAGTCACAGAAAAGTTAAAACGTCTGAGATTCACAATTTACAATCTTCATTCAGTTATGAAAGTGGAATTTTGTTTTAATTCGCTAGTCCATAGTTGCCTCGACAAAACATTATTGTAAGAATAAGTGTACACCAAGCAGACTTGTCACACTAGAGAGGTCTCCACTTGTCCCTACTATCATGTTTTGCTTGGTGACTGGACAAGCGCTTTAAAAATATATTTCATGCTCCGTAAAGGCCAGCCAGTTGAGGGTTTGGATTTAACAAGACAATTATGCACTTAACACCAATACGCATTTACCCTACATCACCCACGCTTAACCCAAACAAATTATGGAATAATTTAGATATTATTGCATAATTTATATAGACGTTTCGGAGGATCATCATAAATAGATTGTGAAAGGTAGAATGGCTTTTTGTCAACCTAGGATTCTTAGCAAAAAAAAAATGATAAATGTGTGTATCTAAGGATATAAAGTGTGTATTTACTTAAAAAAATGAGATATTGTATATATGTATGTTGATTTAAGGTGAATGCTTTTAAATATACAAATAAATGCAGGCTGTTCTTATTTCACCAATTTCATTTATTTAGATGAAAATTTTCGGCCTACAAGCCATCCTCAGGCATCTTAAAAAGTTTCTAAAATGCATATAATGTCTTATTTGAGTCCAATCTGATACCGCCACCCATCATACATCTTCAATCTCCTTCAATTCAAATCCTCTGTTCATTCCCGCCACACCCGTTCTCGGTCTCCAGATTTATATATAACGGCCCACCAATCCGCAGGTTTTGACCCGATCCTCATCCTTAAGGAAGAACATTCCTTCTTCTATTCATTGCTGCAATACTCTTCCACCTTTAAATCCCGTCTATTCAGTCACTTCCTGTCCATGCAGTTCCACAAGATTTGTAAATAGGTACTCCTTATTTTCACCTATAATCTGCATCTAATTATGTATTAAACTTTATTTTTACTTTTGTTATTATTATAAATTCATTCTCTTAACCGTACTTATTTTTAATGTATTAATATTGGAAGTTTATTTTTTCTGAAAGATTTAAATGTTATGTCTTTATGAGTTATTATAATTTCACCTCTTTTTTTCTTATTTGTTTATTTATTTATTTCATTATTTGCTCATTATCTTATTCTTTTTTATTCTACCCTAAATCTCTAGCTGTACTGATTTTATCTGTAATATTATTCTGAAGGGCTATGTCCCGAAATAAATAAAAAAAATTATTATTATAAAATTATGTGCAATGATGGTTTTTAATATCAGCTAGGTCTTATCCTCATTAAAACAGTCCAACAGAGCTTCAAAGCCGAATTTTCAAAATGACAAAGTACCTTTAATTTGGTTTAATGATTAAGAAAACCGTTTGAAAGTTAAAAATGTTAGAGAAAATATTATCTAACATATACAGTTTAGAAGTTAATGATACAGAGGAAAAAAAAAGTTAGATACATATATATATATATATATATATATATATATATATATATATATATATAAAACATTTTTTTCCTACCTCTGGGTGGCCTCCCGATCCTAGATGCGATCCACGACTAATTAAGCAGAACATTTATTTGTGGCGCTAATTGGCCTCAAACTAGGATACGCAAGATATGTAAGCACGTTATCCACTTGAGGTCTTAGTTAAACAAATTTATTCATTGCATAAAAGAAACATAGAAGATTTGGCGAAGTGGTCAATCCATATAAAATCATCCAGGTCATGAAACCCATAGCCTCAGATTTCCATAATTTTTTTTTATCTGTTCGATTTCTATCCTCATTATGGGAAAATTTTATTTTGATATCTTTAATCTTCTTTAAATATTAATTTTCCAAAATGTATGAGAAAAGACCTTTCTGCATTACCGAGAACTTTAGTACAGGCAGAGACATAGTTTAAGGAAAAAATTCATAACTTCAACAATTATCATCATATCCTATTTTTTCATATCATTATATCCCAGTTTTTTTCATTAAAATATTCAGGACAATCTACAAAATAAGTTAAATCCATTTAGCAACACATATTAAATGGTGCACTCATTATCAGCTCAAAATCGGACTTCATTAATATTTTGAAAAAAACCGTAAAATTAAAAAAAATATATTTTAGATAAAAGCTTCAGTAATCAAAGTATTTATTTTTTTATAATAATCATTTAATAATAATAAGTATGAACTAACAGGATCACTGGAGAAAACTAGTGTTTTTTTTGTTGTTTTTTTTTAATGCAAGTGTTTATTTTAGAATCACCGAGAACTGTAGTGGTAGAGAAATTGTTTAAGGAAAAAAAATTTACAATTCTCATGCTATATTTATATGTATATATGTATATAAACTTCTGATTGATCTAATATAAAATTCATTTTTATTTTATTGTAGGCTATCCTGAGCATTTTAGTGAAAAAATCAATGTAGAAAATTTGAAGAAAATTGCCAAAATTATGAGTTGAAAAAAAATCTACATTGTTTGTCTAATAGAACTAACACTAGTTTTGCCAGTAAGCTTTTATATATTTTTTATTTATATTTATCATTATTATTATTTTTTTATTATTTTTATTTGTTTTTCTTTATTCTTAATATAGGGAATAAATTGATACTTAAAGCCCTGATACCTAATGCCTTGAGTGTGGCAGCTAGTATTATATTTTTTTTTTCAATTTAAAAAGGTTTTTTACTATAATCTGAACATTTCGAAAATCCAATGTAGTGTATTATCAATTGCAATCGAAAAGTGAAGAAGAACTAGATAAATAGTCTAAATAATCTGAGCTATCAATAATATAAGTAAATAAATATAAAATATAAAATATAAATAATCTAAGTAAATCTAGCTTTAGAAATTTTTAATTCTCATGTGAGGCTGTTTCTGGAATTTTTATTTTTTTATTGTGCACTTAACTGATCGTTATTATTGAAATATATTACCATCTAAGAATGCAATAAATACCAAAGCTAAAATCTTACATTTAAATAATTGTAATAAATGCAGATTGCAGCATAAGAAATATTAAATATATCTATATATAATTTATAGTAATGGTGATAAAAAAATATAACAATCTCATAAAATCTATGCATTGTGATTTTAATATTTCAAATTAATTGATATATTGAAAATTTAAAGGGGCTTGTGTCAATTTGGTGTCCTTAATTTTCCATCACCGATTTGCATCTTTATGTATATCGCTGAAACACACTGAATAATAATAATAACTAATAATCACAGAACCCATTACGGAATTTATCAATATTTTTATTAAAAAATAATTTAATAACCTCACCATTATTGTAAAAATCTGATTTTGTTTTCACTTCACCGTTCTTGTAAATGCGTATATACATACATACATATATGTATATATATATATATATATATATATATATATATATATATATATATATATATATATAAAGATCAAATGCCTTCAAGGAATATTCATGTCAAATTTGAAGATCGGAAAATCGGACGACGCACTTAGTCGTAATTGCATAATAAATAGACAGACAAACGAAATGCCAAATGATTCAGTTGAAAATCGCTTTATTTATTTATATGGCTCATTGATTCAATGCTTTATTTATTTTATTCTGATATGTTATAGTGATCTTAATTTATTTTTATTTTTTAAATTCCTGCAATGATATCCGAATATCCGATAGACGTTTCTCGTTGAGTTCAAAGCATTAGTAAAAACTAAATTATCATTATTTAGTTATCAAATTTTACTATATTATAATAACGCACATGATATTCATCTTCTTGTTTCTTTTTTTTTGGTACGAATTTCATAAATTAATATAAAAATTGTGCATTTAAAATTTAGTTAATTTCTCATTTAAAACTTATTTTGGGAGCATCCAATAATGTATGTAACTGTATTTTCTTTAGTTTTTTGGTTTATTATTTTCAATAATAGACTTCGTAATCGACCAAGAAATTTTTTTAATGCCTCCCCTCCCCAACAAAATTTAAGATTTTACTATATTAACCAATTTCTAGTATATAGGGAAGTTATTATAAATATAATAAATTAAATAGAGAACAGTACAACTTCCCATTAAATATAAAACCTATATTTTTATATTTTTCGAAACCACATTTTTACCGACGTTTCGAAGTATTCCTTCGTCTTCACGTTATAAGTTTTCTACAATACAACATACAATTAATCCAAACCAAATGTTTATAACTTAAAACAATAAAATCTATATGTTACTATATTAAAGATAGTTCAATTACCTTTAATTTACATTATTATCTCCCAAATGTCCTGCCATCAGTATAATTTACTTGGTCAAAATCTTGGCTGTTTATACTAAATAAAAAATGTTAAATTGGGGAGTAATTTTCTTCCTTGTCACATGCTCTGCACTATTATTAAAATTGAACTTTGTACTAATCCTATAGTCATCCTCTATGCCTCGCCACCCATTCTCTTCACACTTGCTATTATTTTTGTTTTAAACTAATGTTACTATAATATTCTATATTTAAATTAATATGTCTATTGCTTAGTTTTTAGAAATAAATTATCTTATATTTAGTTTATTAATTATGCCCGCATAATGGCTTTTTAGATTGACCGCATCTGTTTTGAAGTTAACTACCCTATTTATGTTTTTAGTAATGTGTATTGCATCTAATATTTTTCTACTTTTTAAATTTTAGGCAATAAAAAAATAAATTTAAAGAAAACAATACAGAAAACTATTACCGAATACTATACTGACAACGATAATCAAGAAAAAAACAATAAAATAGATGTTAATCAAAAAAACAATAATGATTATAAAAATAAGGATATAAACAAAGTGAAATTCTATAAAATGAATTATATACCCGAACTAACTGAAAAAATAAAAAAGATATTGGTGGAGTATGGCCATACTAACTTACAATGGTAATAAACTAGAAAAACATTTAAGTAAAATGAAAGATGAAATAAAAATATTTGACAGAAAAAATATAGTTTATAAAATAGATTGTGGCAACTGTGAGATGGCCTATATAGGAGAAACCTCGAAAAAGTTACAGACTAGAACTAAGCAGCACATCAGTAATTGTAAAAATAGTAAGAATAAAAATATTACAGTTTTGGCTCATCATAGTATAATTAGTAACCACAGTTTTACTTTTAATAATCCCAAAATATTAAATAACTGAAAAAAATTCAAAATATAGAAAAATATTAGATGCAATACACATTACTAAAAACATAAATAGGGTAGTTAACTTCAAAACAGATGCGGTCAATCTAAAAAGCCATTATGCGGGCATAATTAATAAACTAAATATAAGATAATTTATTTCTAAAAACTAAGCAATAGACATATTAATTTAAATATAGAATATTATAGTAACATTAGTTTAAAACAAAAATAATAGCAAGTGTGAAGAGAATGGGTGGCGAGGCATAGAGGATGACTATAGGATTAGTACAAAGTTCAATTTTAATAATAGTGCAGAGTATGTGACAAGGAAGAAAATTACTCCCCAATTTAACATTTTTTATTTAGTATAAACAGCCAAGATTTTGACCAAGTAAATTATACTGATGGCAGGATATTTGGGGAGATAATAATGTAAATTAAAGGTAATTGAACTATCTTTAGTATAGTAACATATAGATTTTATTGTTTTAAGTTATAAATATTTGGTTTGGATTAATTGTATGCTGTATTGTAGAAAACTTATAACCTGAAGACGAAGAAATACTTCGAAACGTCGGTAAAAAAAAGGTTTTGAAAAATATAAAAATATAGGTTTTATATTTAATGGGAAGTTGTACTGTTCTCTATTTAATTTATTAA
Source organism: Rhaphigaster nebulosa (assembly GCA_948150685.1). NCBI lineage: Eukaryota > Metazoa > Arthropoda > Insecta > Hemiptera > Pentatomidae > Rhaphigaster > Rhaphigaster nebulosa. The sequence goes on from OX411308.1 coordinate 170,597,622, forward strand.
GATTTTACGTTTCAAGGTACGTAGAATCCAAATATCAAAAAAAAAAAATCCGTCTTTCCAAAATTTTCGTTTGATTTTTGTTATAATCAATCGAAATGTGGTCAAATTTTCTTCACGATATAAAAAAATCATTTAAATCTCACCAGTATTAGCTGAGATATGGCGTAATGAACTTTGTAATCTAATTCCTCGGCTCTACAGGTCTGCATGGTCCTTGGCTTCCTGATTTATCATTTTTGGCATCCTGGCTTCCTCGCATCTCTCCATTTCATCCTTCGTTGGATGTCTCCACTTCCTTCAGCTTCTTGATCTTTCCTTTTTCTTTTTTCACTGAAGTGCACCTCCAACATTTTCCTCTATAACCTATCACCCTCTAATTACATATATGTCCTAACCACCTCATCATACTTGCATTGATACAGTTTCTTCATAAAACTCTCAGGTCGACAATCTCATGGCGACCTTGGGACAAGTCTCAAATTTCTGCTCCATAGGTTTCTATTGCTTAATTATTTTCTGAACTTGGTAGATATCTTTTATCAAGTATTATGAACATGTTCGTTTCCCAAATCATTCCCGACAGCGTTTTTTTAAATTAATATATATAATCTATAAATTACAAAAGGCATGCAGTTTTTTTGTCGTACCGATCACGCATAGTATATGCATAGTAAGGAAAAGTGAGATGTATAGTGAAAGGAGTAGATGTTTTATATATATATATATATATATATATATATATATATATATATATATATATATATATATATATATATATATATATATATATATAACGCTAGGATATAGTATAGGATAATATATATTCCTATATATATTTCTATATGCATATGCATATATGTATATATGTATATATATGTATATATATGTATGTATTTATATATATGTATATATATACTCATATTTTTCCGTTAAAGCTGGCTAACGTACGGATTGATCGATATTATTACTTCTTTTTTTTTTTTTTAATTTGGGGCAGTTGTGCCAATCTAGATTGTAGCTCCAAAATGGCTCAGAAGATTTTGATGAAACTTGCCTTAAGTATTAAAGCCCTTTAACCATCCATACATATATTACATCCCCGAGAAAAGGAAAAACAATTACAGTAAAAGGGAAAATAAATCAAAAAGGGGATTTAAATCTACTATTAGCTATTAAATCTACTATTAGCTATTAAAGGGCTACGGAAAAAAAAAATATTACGGAAAGAATATTTTATTTGCACATACTAGAAAAGTATACATTTTTCGTTTATTATACAAATGTTCATTTGAAAGATAATTAAATTACCTAAAAAAAATATATTTATATATTCAAATCGGACCATTATTAGTAAAGATACAGCGCATTGAACATTGTAGCTATGTTTTTATTTTTCTACCGCTGGTAGGTAAGATAATATCGGGACAAATTTTCGATGTGCAGTTTTCAACGGATCTGCGCGTTTCAGAACCCTCTGAATAAAAAAAAAATAAAATAAAAAAAAAAGCTGTGCCACGATTATCCCTTGAACGGATGTACTGATTCCATTTTGAACTTTAACTAATTCGATTTTTTTATTTTAATATACATTTGAACATTAGCAGAACAAAATAGTGCTTTATGCTCATTTTAATTGTATAAATAAATTACAAAACTGATATAATATCGTATTTTTTGGTCAAATTTCGAACACTGGGCGATCCTAGTTTATAATATTGGTAATATTTCCTAATACAAAACGATTTCCTGAGGAAACTGAAAGGAAATTAGCTGTGATAAAATTTTAGAGGGTCTTTGGGGAAGCAGTTGGATGTTATTGACTGGCGGCCTCTTCTGGCTAAAATCTTCAATAACCGGAAGAGATTTTTGTTAAAGTCCTCTTATTTAGCTGCCCTTGATAGTTTGTTTCGGTTCATTATTGTTCGTGTTATACATTTAGGTTATATTTTTTATTTTATTGTTCAAGTCAGTATCAAAATCGTTCATATCTATGAAGGAATGAGATGATCCGGGAGGCGGTAAAAAACAAAACAAAAAAAATGGATCACAAATATTAAAAAATCATTTATTAGGAACCGACGTTTCCACCCACTTTGTATGTCTTCTTAAGGACTGAATAAACAAGATATAAAAATAAAACAAAAGTATATATACTGAAAGGATTAAAATTAAATAGACGATGAGAAAAATGAAAACAATTATGATTTTGTAATCTTGAAAGTTATAAAATGAAACTGATAGACTAATACCAACAACTAAAAATAAATTAGTTAATATTGATATATTAAGCTGATTATTAATAAAATTGGCCATAATAATAATAACAATTGATAAACTAAAAGAAAAATAACAATAACTAAAAAAATAATAACTCTATTTAATAAGTCCAAAAGGGAATTTAAAAAAATAAAATAAACATACAACAATTTCTTTAATTACTAGTAACTGCTTGGTTACTAATAGTATCGAACACACTACTATTTTTAATATTTGTGATCCTTTTATTTTCACCGCCTCCCGGGCCATCTCATTCCTTAATAAAGTTTTACGATCAACTATTTATTATTCAATATGGTTCATATCTATGTATTAATAGCCAAGCATTTTTTTTTCGTACCGATTACTCCTATGTGTAGTAGGGGGAGGGGGAGTATATCCTTTGATAGGTATAATCGTATAGATGCCCACATTATAAAAATTGTTCACATATTTTTCCGTTAAGAGTAAATCTCTGTTTCTTTGTTTCTGATTTTTCCACGATTATCTCTTGAACGAGTGGGTTGATTTTGTAACATTCCTTTTACAAGGTTGTGTTCTGTTGTACCTATGTACCAAATAGAAGAGCACTCTGTGCGTTATAGCGGCTGCGCACATTTCTTACATGAAGTGAAACGCCAATACGGCTCAGAAGATTGTGATGAAACTTGTCTCAAGTGTTCTCCTTTAAAGCACTCCAACCATCCTACCGCTGCTAGGTTAGGAAATTACAGTAAAAAAAAAAAAAACTTCGCTTGACTGTCACCTAATTCATGGATTACAGAAATACGATTCGAAATATACCTTAACCTATAATCGAATTCAAGCGGACCACTTTATAATCAATACTATGGACCCATAAAAAATAGCTTTAAATTTGCGATTAAAGTGTGATATTAATTGCGTCTTAATTATAACTGATGCTCCTTAAATGTTATTAGTTTATAATTTTCTTAGAACGGCTTTTCTCATTCTTGTTTCTTCACTGCCTGTCGAAAAGAATCATTCTGAGATTTTTAGCTTACGAATGTAAGTAATTAACTTTTCTTTAGTTACTCTGCTTATTAATTAACTTTTAGTTAATTAGTTTATGAATGAATTTTGAAGTTTTATCTTTAAATGGTATATTACAATTATATTTTCAATTATTGTTATTATTACGTTACGTAAATATAACAAGTTGAAAACTGTTCCGCTTATATTTTTCATTGAAATAATCACACCATGAGTTAAACGACTCACTTTGTTTTGTATTTTCTGCAGTATTGATGGATAAGCGAGTGATGGCAAATCTAAGTTTTGCAATATTCAAAGCCAGATCAAATTTTCGATGTGCAGTTTTCAACGGATCTATGCGTTTCAGAATCTCCAGAGTAAAAAAATGAGTATTGCTGGCCATTTGTCTTTCTTTGTCATAATTATTTCTTGAACGGGTTTACTGATTATATTTTGTACATTTAATTAGGTCGATTTACATTCAAACAATGGCAGAAAAAAATGTTTTCTGCTCATTTTATTTTTTATAAATATATCACAAAACTTATATAAAATTGTTTTTTTGATCACATTTCGATCACTGGGCGAGTATAGTTTAAACAAACAAAATTTGATGTTATCCCGACAGAATTTAATGTTATCTAGTTTTCAACTGCTTAAAAGTTAAAATTAATTAAATGAATTGCCATTCATTGAAGATATTGGGAGTCAAAGAGTGAGTTTTGAGTCTTGAGATGCTTTCTTTCTTTCTTTTTTTTTATTATGTTTTTGTTCTTCTTCAATAAATTATTGTTGCAGGTCGGTTAAGGTGGCGAATTTCAGCAACTCCTTCCAGTATTTGGTTAACAGATTTTTTTTCAGTTCTTTCTTTTTTGTTTTTGCCTGCATTGTGATAGTCTTGGTTTAATTTGCTCAGTTGTTTAATTAAAGATTACATTTACATTAGGTTACATTGAAAAGTCCTGTAGTCTGAAAATTGGTTTATTTAAACAGTTTATTTTTAAAAAAGTTCAATATCCCATCTACCTCTGAATCTAGGAATTCAATAATAGTTTTGATACGTTGCTTAAATTGCAATAACATGGTTGAAAAATTCATAATAAAATACGCTCCGATGGTTCTATTGAAATGCAATATCAAACAAAATATGGAATACTATACTACCGAAATCGATTCCGTCCCCCGCAGTAACTAAACTATAAAGTTAAGAATTCAAATGTAAAAGTTATCGCCATGTGGGTGTTGACCAGTCACCTTTATTTCAATTTTAATTCCATCACCATAGACAGTCGAGGATGGGAGGGAAAGACAATGACAGTGACCATTATATCGAAATTAGTGAAAAAAAACAAATCTTGATTCTGGAAAAATGATTGGTAGTATTTTTAAAGTGATTTAGAGCCAGTCCTTCCATTATACATAAACCCTGAAGTCTCTGAAAGTTTACTCGCACTTACCAAAACCTGTTTACGTCCGATTATGTATTAAAATGAATATGTAAGTAAAACCATAAAAGATTATGTAATGCAATTGGTAATTATAATTTTAATAACTAGGCATTATAACGTTGAAGGACGAACAACGCCTTAAGGTCTTCAAGAATAAGGTATTGCATAAAATATTTGGTCCGAAAAAGGATGAGTCAACTGGAGAATTTAGGAGGTCACAACGTGGAATTGCGGAGCATGCATCCTGTTAATATAATCGAAGTGATATCATCGCGACGGTTGAAATGGGCTTGCAAAGTTGTTGGTCTCAATAATGAACGAATTCCTAAAAAGTTAATAAACGCTGAGCCGACTGGTAAACATCCGAGGGATAGATCGAAACGTAGGTAGTATTAAGGGTGATCTAATGAATTTGGGTTTGGACGGTAGTCGGTGGACCGAGGTTTGTAGGCAGCGATTAGTGGTATCGGCATCGAACCTTAGGGTTCGCTAAACCTTTTATTATTATTATTATTATTATTATTATTATTATTATTAACTAGGCATTGATAAATTATTTGCCACTTCTTTAATTTTGTTTTTATTGAAAACTAGTTTCGAATGTTCTACATTCATCTTCAGTTCTAAAAACACCCCAAAATTCAAAATACAGTTTGGTATTATTATATGATACATATTAAATTAAATATAATATAATTTAGTATTATAAAACATTGAATTATAAATTTAATTAAGACAAGAAATCAAATATATGTATACAGCACTATGCCACCCAAGTCGGAAATGAATTGAAAAAAAAATAGGATTTAACCCTGCATTTAACATAGAAAAAACTCTATCCTCAAATTTCTCTAATCCTAATGACAAAATAGAACCTTTCCAAAAAAGCGGAGTATATGAACTAAATTGTAATGTAATAATATTTGTCTTTCCTATACCTTTTTGTAACAGTTTATGCCAACAACCATTTAGTAAACAAATACTTAAAAAAAAAAAGTATTAGAAAATACGTTTAGTAAAAAAAGTAAGTTTTCTTAAAATTTAGAAGCATTGCGCTACCTGTGAATTGACAAAAAAAAATCTGCATGCATTTTATTTTTCTATTCTAAAGCCAGATTTTTTCCACGGTATAGGGTTACGAAAAAAAAAAGTTTTTTTTTTCGGTCCACCCTATTAATTAATTTATTAATCTCCTTATACAGCTTAATATCTTATTAATTTAAAAACTGCATTTCATATCAAAAATTAATTCGGCTATCCGTTCTATTATTTCTTCTTCTGTTCTGAGGTAAGCAGAGGTTTCTCCCCTGAAGAGAAATTGCCACCTTAAATCTAAGGGCCATCTTCCATGCCCTGTAAGGGAGTAACCTTCAAGCACTAACAGGAGGAGTTGAAGAGATAAATCTACTCTGTTAGTAGTTAGCTAATCGCAGCTGTGTCTTAAACCCACCTACCCTGTCTCTAGGTTCCCTCAACAGAACTTGCAGGGATCATGGTGGTAGGTAGTAGGTAGGTATTCCAGTTTGTGTCTTCTTGATTTCTTGTAATATATTTAGACTTATATATGTGTCACCCACATATATGTGGGTACATGTGTCATCCACAAAAAAAAATAATTTGTAACTATTTTCATTTTTTTATGAGGGAGAAAATAGATAAACCATTGGATAGGTATTTTCGAGTAAATGTGCACAATCTAGATAGAATAAAAAATGTTCATATATTTTCCCGTTAAGAATGGTATAATCTCAAAAAGGTATAATCTCAGTTTCTTTGTGTCTGACTTTATCAGATCATAGTTTGGTTCTCAACTCATCATACAATATCTCAACAAATGTTTCGAGTTTTTTCCTTCTTTAGGACTTAACTACAATATAATTTACTTTGTTTTTTAAAGTAAAGGTTTTTAACCATAAATCCTGAAAATAAGGCAAAATACCGGAACTTTGATTGTGATATTGCATGAGTTTTGAATAAAACCACAATAAGGAAGATTGAGAATTTTCACATCCTATTATTGATTGGCATTTAATATTCTTCCAAATTCTAAAATATATTATTTAAACAAAATACTATATATTTACAGATGAACTCAATTTAACGATAAAATATTTATTCTTATAATCAATAGTGAACATTTAAAAACTCTGTAACTATCAGAATAAATGTTGGAATCAGATAACTTAACGTAAACACATAAGTCTATAGCACTCCATTATAGGAGTGGTATAGATGGACTAAAATATTTTAAAAGGATCGGCGCCGAAAGAGCCCCTAGTCCTTCAGTGGTAGCAGGATATGGTTATTGTGCTTGTTGAAGCATCCTCCACCACCATTTTCTTGCTAATGCTTTCTTAAATTTTGATTGCATTTCAGTCATCGTTCGTTTCTATTTCATCTTTATTTTATCGTTTTTTTCTTCATTGAAGAAGCTGGATGCAGTAATCCTGAATATGGTAATGTGTTTCCGAAGATAGCAGTATATCAAAAATGACACTCGGCATCGCGATGTCCATCTATTGATACATACCCACACACGCAAGCTCTTGTTTCTCGGGGTCTCTTTCCGTTATTATCATTTGTTATTGTCGTTTACTTTCAGTTGGTGAGATTTCTTCGTGTTCCGTGGCAACGTTAGAATTTTCTATGTCGCTGGCGTGAGAACTCGCTTAACTTATATCTCATTCTCCTGATGCAGGCTTATTTAGCTCACAAATGGGGAGGAAAACAAGTATTTTGCACTAAATTTTAATACTTAAAACAAGTAATAAAAATTTTTAATTAGAGTGGAAAAAAATCGCGTTTGAAATCTTTATCAACGATCCATATGATCTCTGTATTTAATTTTAATATAATTTTTGATATAGGTTTATTATGACCTTCAAGTAAAGTACCCCTTCCGGCACACGAATTTTAACCAAAATGTATTATATTATTTATATTGATATACGAATCTATTATTAAATTTGAGATGTTTTACATTATATTTTAACCTAATTTTTGAGGAAAGTCTAATATGACCTTCATCTATATTTTCACTTTCGGTAATCATGGACTAACCAAAGAGGGAGGTTCGCAACAAATTTTTATAGTAATCCTAAATACAAAATGTTAACTTTCTACGGCAAACCGTTTTTGAATTATGCGAGATACGTACGAATATATATATATATATATATATATATATATATATATATATATATATATATATATATATATATATATGTATGTATGTATATATATAGTCTCGCGCGTAGGGGAGCGTCCCCACGGGTGGCGGATGTTCCTTGGAAGTTCCTCCCGGCTAAGTCCGATGGAATCGCTGACCAACAATGAGAGCGCCCCTCCAGGCTTGCTGGAGGGGGAGACGTAGGTTTAAACGCCCTAATCACATATTTTTAGTTCACAAAATACCACAAAAAATGTCATGAATCTCTCTGAGGTAAAACGCTCATTATCCGGAAGTAAACTAGTCCCCCGTTCGGGTCTCCGGATGGGGACTGCTTCAGGGGATTCATGGCGCAAGTTGAAAATTAGAGATTTAGGTATAGGGACGTGGAACGTAAGAAGTTTGAATACAGCGGGTGGGTTAAAATCGGTGGCAAACGAGGTTAAGAGATACAATGTAGATATCGTGGCACTGCAAGAGATTCGGTGGCCAGGGGAGGGTTCGTTAACAGAAGGGAACTATTCTATTTAGTACGGTGGGAGCGGTAATTATTGTTTAGATACTGGATTTCTAATAAAGAATACATTGCTCTCCACATTGAGGGACGTACAATTTTTTAGTGATAGGATATGTGTGGCCATATTTCAGGGGCGGTGGTTTAAAATCGCGCTGATAAACATACATTCTCCTACCGAAGACAGTGACTATGAAGTTAAATGCGAATTTTATGATAAACTAAAGTGGGTTTATGATTAACTACCTCGAAACTGTATGAAAATAATATTAGGAGACGCGAACGCAAAGGTGGGAAGGGAAGAAGTATACTATTCGGCGATCGGTAAAGAAAGTTTGCATGAGTAATGATAATGGGATCGGTCTAATAAACTTTGCTATCTCGAAAAACCTAACAATCAAAAGTACTACGTTTAAACATAAGGATATTCATAAGTGTACGTGGACATCGCCGGATTCACAAACACGAAATCAAACTGATCATATTTTGATACAACAAAGATGGCAAAATAGTATAATTAACGCGAGATCTTATCGTGGGGCAGAATGTGGGTCAGATCATGAATTAGTAATCGCGAAACTTCGACAAAAACTTAATATAAAAAACAGAAAAGAAAGCCGTATTTGTTCCGAAAATTTTGATCTAGATAAATTAAAAAACTCTTCAATTAGAAATCAATTCGCGGTAGATATCAAGAATAGGTTTGAAGCCTTGGAATTTTTAGATGAGGTTCGCGAAGATATAGACAAGCTATGGATCGGTATTAGGGATAATGTTAAAGATGTAAGTAATTTGTGTCTTGGAAAAAGGGACAGTAAAAAGAACAAACCGTAGTTCGATAATGATTGTCTAAACTTTTGTGAGAAAAGAAGAGCCGCTAAATTAAAAGCTTTAAATAATCCTAGCGATAACAATGTTGCCAACTTCCGAGCCTTGATGAATGAAACATCCAAATTCCTCAGAAATAAAAAAACGAGAATATCTTAAAAACAAAATAATAGAGATAGAAATTAACAGAATTGAAAACAACTTAAGAGACATGTACAAGGGTATAAACAGATCGCGAGGTGTAATAAACAGATTACAGAGGGTGTAAACAGTTTGAACCCGCAATGAATGGAATTGGAGATGAAAATAACAATATCTTGGCTGATCCGGGGGACATTGTGAATAAATTTAAAAAACACTTTGAAAGTATTTTGAACTCGGTAAATAATAATCAATCTCCTCCTTCTGAATATCAGAGTGCTGAACCGTTAATTGAAGAACCGAGAAAGGAGGAAGTCGAAATAGCCATCGGAAAATTAAAAACTCCTAAAGGAGCGGGAGTCGAAAACTTTCCCAGTGTACTAATAAAATCGTGCGGTGAAGCTGGAGTTTCTAAAATACATTTATTGGTTAAAAAGATCTAGGAAAATGAAAAAATGTCCAAAGAGTAGATAGAATCTATACTTATTCCGATTCACAAAAAAGGACCGAGGACGGATTGTAATAACTATCGCGGGATATCACTCCTCCCGGTACGCTATAAAATATTCTCTTTGATCCTAACTAGTAGAATCACGGAATATGCCGAGGAAATTATCGGAGATTACCAATGTGGTTTTAGACGGAACCGATCAACTATCGATCAAATATTTTCCTTACGGAAAATATTAGAAAAAAAATTAGAATTCTACGGCGTAGTTCATCAGCTTTTTGTGGATTTCAAAAAGGGTCATGATTCCATTGATCGCCAGAGACTATATAACATTTTGATTGAAAAGGGAATACCGAAGAAGTTAGTAAATCTAGTAGGGATGTGCATGACCGAAACATTCAATAAAGTTAGAATCGGTAATTCTTTTTCGGAGAAATTTGAAGTTCGCTCGGGGTTAAAAACAAGGCGATTCTCTTTCGCCTGTCCTATTTAATTTAGCATTAGAGTATGTCATTAGAAAGGTGATGCGTACCGAAAAGGGTTTAGATCTAGGTGGTAAAATATCCGTGCTTGGGTTTGCGGATGATTTGGTATTATTAAGTATAGACGCGGAAACTATAAAACTGAATACAACAACGTTGATGACAGCTGGGAAAGAGATTGGCCTCAAAATAAATACGGATAAGACGAAATATATGGTTAGCAATTGAAACAGAGGTGATTTTGAGGATATAGATATAGGAGAAAATAGGTTTGAACACGTTGAGAAATTTAAGTATTTGGGGTCTGTGATTACTAGAAAAAACGAAATTCAAGAGGAAATAAAGGCGCGGTTAAAGATGGGAAATGCTTGTTATTTTTCGGTATCAACATTACTTAGGTCGCGCATTTTGTCCAGAAACTTAAAACTTAGAATATACAAAACTATTATCTTGCCTACACTTCTGTACGGGTGTGAAACGTGGCCGCTAACCTTGAAGGACGAACAACGCCTTAAGGTCTTCGAGAATAAGGTAATGCATAAAATATATGGTCCGAAAAAGGATGAGTCAACTGGAGAATTTAGGAAGTTACACAACGCGGAATTGCGGAGAATGCACAATGTTAATATAATCGAAGCGATATCATCGCGACGGTTGAAATGGACTTGCAAAGTTGTTGGGCTTAGTAACGAACGAATTCCTAAAAAGTTAATAAACGCTGAACCGACTGATAAACGTCAGAGGGGTAGACCGAAACGTAGGTGGGAGGATTGTATTAAAGGTGATGTAATGAATTTGGGTTTGGACGGCAGTCGGTGGTTCGAGGTTTGTAGGCAGCGGCGGTAGTTTGCGGTGGTATCGGCATCAAACCTTCGGGTTCGCTAAGCCTTTTATTATTATTATTTTATATATATATATATATATATATATATATATATATATATATATATATATTTTTATATATATATATATATATATATATATATATATATATATATATATATATATATATATATATATATATATAAGCCATCTTTTGATTACATTGAAATCTAGACTACAAAATATAGTACGGGGTTGATATTAACAAGACGGGACAAGGAGGGAAACCTTCCCCTCGGGGTAGGGTAGGGTTTGCCTGATAGTCCTGAATTAGCGAGGTCCGGAGGCAGCTGTAATAACTCTTGCTATAGGCCTCTCTTATTTCCACCCCTTTTTATAAAAACATCTACTTTTTCCCTTCTTTCATTCTTATAATTTTTTTCTAAACATGTAATTTATCCGTTATGCTACTAAAATATGTTCTTTTTAATATTAAAATATTATCGTCGTATGGTATTCCTTTTTGTAATTGTTTTTAAATCTTTTTAAATAACACGATAGCTATATACAATGTTCAGTTCTTCATTTACTTTTTTTTTCTTCATCTGTTCGGGTCATTTTCGCCTTTTATATTTAATAAACATTATAAGTAATAAATATTACAAAAAATAATTACCAATATTTATGTGTGTGTGTATATATATAATAGTAATTGTAATAACGTAAGGCATGGGAAAGGATATACCCAGTAGCTCCTCTTGTCTGGCTTGATTCAGTTGCCTTGGTTGGTTAAGGATCTCTCATCCAGCGCCTTTTCAGTCTCCTGGGCATGTAAGCAGTGCCCGTATCTCATTATCTGTCTACTGGTAGGCCTGTACCATTAATATGAAAAGAGTTCTTACGTGTTTGTGGATGTAGTAAGACGGTATGTAGGGTTTTGTTATTCAAGTACCAAAGTGCTTTTCCTATGATTCGTAATATTTTTTATTGAAAATTTTGATATTTTTGTTATTAGATTTTTTTCGGTAATTAAATCTGTGAATAATGTGGGTTTAAGTATGTGGTTATATTTAGTTTCCGTCTTAGTTTCAGTTTTGTTGTTTTGAAAAAAAGTGGAGCATGTTAAAATGAAACGAGATATTCCTGTGAAACGACTCAAACTAATTTAACAAAAAATATAATAATCATATTATTTGCAATCTTTTTAAAATTGTAATAAAACTCAAAACTCAAACTAAATATAACCAATTTAGAGGTTATCAATTGGTGTGTATGGTAAAGTAAATAAAAATACACTAGAATAGACTATAGAACATCAAGAAAGAAGAATTTAAAAAAAAATCTTCATAATTTATTATCTATTTCTTATTAAAGTTTCGAAATTGCTTTGACTTTCCAAAAAATTCAAAATTATATGTAAAAAGAACTGATGTAGTTGGAAATTAAAAGTAGATTTTTAAACGTTCAAATAATTTAATCATACTCTATTAGAAATAGAATTATGATTTTGATTAATTTATAAAAATCAGGTGAATATAATGAAGAAAACATATTTAAGATCACCCAACACCCTTTCATTTTTAATTTAGTTACTAATATTGATTTCGTAATATTTTTTCTTTCATGTCAGTATTTCTTTTTTTGTTTCATTCATTTTAAAGAAAATTTTTAAACAAGAAATTATGTACTGAAAACGATTCTCATCCGAAAATAAAACATGAAAGAAAGATAATCCTTAGATTTAGAGACCGCTGAATAAACCATGTCCCTTATTTCTTTTAGATCATAAATATTGCAGTTTAGCAGTTGCGACTTAAATAATTCAACCGCTGAACTGCAATTTTAATGTCTTAAAATAATTTTCGCTGATTCCCTTACAGTGGCACAAGGATTTTTTTATATTGAAGCTCCCGCTGAATTTAACGTTGTTGAATAGGAGAAAGATCACACAGTATAGAAATATAATTAATCAATTTATATAAAACTATATGATTGTGATATGGATATGAGATTATTTTAAATAAAATATTTATATAAGGAAAATTGTGCATTAAAAAAAAAGTTAGTCATTGCACATGCCGTCTCAACTATCGGCAATTGATATTAATTGATTTCTTCTTTAATTTTTTCCATATTACTTTTCACTTGATAAAATTTCTAAAGAAAGAGAATATAATAAAAATTATTGTAAAGTAAAATAAAAGAAAAAGAACAATGCAGAGCTTTCAGGAAACAAAGGAAAGACATTTCGAAGAAAATTAAGAATTGCTGGTCTTACAGAAACACGGAAAACAACCGCTAGTTAATAATTTATTTTAAGAGGTAAAAAACCATTTCGTTCGTAAAAAACCAGAACTTCAATTTTATATAATATATTTTTTTTGACCATGAATGGAATTAGAGATGAAAATAACAATATCTTGGCCGATCCGGGGGACATTGTGAATAAATTTAAAAAACACTTTGAAAGTATTTTGAATTCGGGAAATAATAATCTCCTCCTTCTGAATATCAGAGTGCTGAACCGTTAATTGAAGAACCGAGTAAGGAGGAAGTCGAAATAGCCATCGGAAAATTAAAATCTCATAAAGCAGCGGGAATCGACAACATTTCCAGTGTACTAATAAAATCGTGCGGTGAAGCTGGAGTTTCTAAAATACATTTTTTGGTTAAAAAGATCTGGGAAAATGAAAAAATGCCCGAAGAATGGAAAGAATCTATACTTATTCCGATTCACAAAAAAGGTCCGAGGACGGAGTGTAATAACTATCGCGGAATATCACTCCTCCCGATATGTTATAAAATATTCTCGTTGATCCTAACTAGTCGAATCACGGAATATGCCGAGGAAATTATCGGAGACTACCAATGTGGTTTTAGACGGAACCGATCAACTATCGATCAAATATTTTCCTTACGGCAAATATTAGAAAAAAAATTAGAATTCAACGGTGTAGTTCATCAGCTTTTTGTGGATTTCAAAAAGGCTTATGATTCCATTGATCGCCGGAGACTGTATAACATTTTGATTGAGCAGGGAATACCGAAGAAGTTAGTAAATCTAGTAGGGATGTGCATGACCGAAACATTCAATAAAGTTAGAATAGGTAATTCTTTTTCGGAGAAATTTGAAGTTCGCTCGGGGTTAAAAACAAGGCGATTCCCTTTCACCTGTCCTATTTAATTTAGCATTAGAGTATGTCATTAGAAAGGTAATGCTTACCGAAAGGGGTTTAGATCTGGGTGGTAGAATATCCGTGCTGGGGTTTGCGGATGATTTGGTATTATTAAGTGAGGACGCGGAAACTATAAAACTGAATACAGCAACGTTGATGACAGCTGGGAAAGAGGTTGGCCTCAAAATAAATACGGATAAGACGAAATATATGGCTAGCAATAGAAACAGAGGAGATTTTGAGGATATAGATATAGGAGAAAATAGGTTTGAACACGTTGAGAAATTTAAGTATTTGGGGTCTGTGATTACTAGAAAAAACGAAATTCAAGAGGAAATAAAGGGGCAGTTAACGGCGGGAAATGCTTGTTATTTTTCAGTGTCAACATTACTTAGGTCGCGCATTTTGTCCTTAGAATATACAAAACTATTATCTTGCCTACAGTTCTGTATGGGTGTGAAACGTGGCCGCTAACCTTGAAGGACGAACAACGCCTTAAGGTATTCGAGAATAAGGTACTGCGTAAAATATTTGGTCCGAAAAAGGATGAGTCAACCGGAGAGTTTAGGAGATTACACAACGCGGAATTGCGGAGCATGCACCCTGTTAATATAATCGAAGTGATATCATCGCGACGGTTGAAATGGGCTTGCAAAGTTGTTGGGCTCAGTAACGAACGAATTCCTAAAAAGTTAATAAACGCTGAGCTGACTGGTAAACGTCCGAGGGGTTGACCGAAACGTAGGTGGGAGGATAGTATTAAGAGTGATCTAAGGAATTTGGGTTTGGAAGGTAGTCGGTGGACCGAGATTTGTAGACAGCGATTAGTGGTATCGGCATCGAACCACTATCGGGTTCGCTAAGCCTTTTTATTATTATTATTAATATATTTTTTTTGATCAATCTGTTCAATTTAAAAAAAAAAAAAGGCAGTTTTGGTTTGCTTCCTCACTATCGAAGGTAGCTTAGCTTTGCATTCATGGTGAAAGTGAAAAAAATTAATATGCTCAGAATCGAAATTTTCCACTCCCGTTTTTCGTGTTAGGCATCAAGGAACAAACTTGATCTCGGTTTTGTCTGTCCGTCTGTCTGTAGTCAAATCCACGTGACGGGTATAACACCTACTACTGTTAATTCGACTTTGATGGAATTTTCAGGGATTGTGCTGGTTGGTATAAGGATGGCTCCATCTCAATTTTATCAAATTCCAAGCTTTTTAGTTGGTTTAAAATTGTTATTATTTAACTTGGATGAAACCGTAGGGTTTAGCTAGTTATCTGTCATTTTCATATTTTTCTTTTAATATATTAGATTATTTCGTAATTTTTTTGTTACTTTCTTTTTTCCATTTATTGTTTGTTTACCCTTACAAAGATAAACAGTTAAAATGTTAAAAAGGTTAAAATGTCGGCTGCAATAATAAATCAAATAACTTTTTTTTTTACTTTTCCTCTATGGAAAAAAATGATTATAAACCTCCATCGAGTATCGAGTACACGTAAACACAAATATACCTTTAAATATATTTTATTTAAACCTCACCTTTCTTTCATTACAGTCATTTTCATTACTAGTTCAGTGCGAGAACAAATGTAACCTTTCCTGTTTGATATAATCTACTTAAACCTTGGTGAGTACCAACATGTATTTGATCTCTTGTCTTAATTATATTCATAATTCATAAATGTTTTATAATACTAATTTATATTAGATTTAATTTAATATGTACAATAATAATAAACTGTATTTCGAATTGCTTATTTTTGAATGTTTGTGTGTTTTTAGAACTGAAGATAATGTATAACATTTGAAACTAGTTTTCAATAAAAACAAAATTATAGAAGTGGCAAATAATTTATCAATCCCTTAATACATTGTATTGTTTTTTAACGACATATTTAGGCTAATCAAATGTTCAAATTAATCGCACAAAGTTAGAAAATAAAGCGTAAAATTCTGACCGGAATTAATGTCAACCCCTATGTTGTTAGTTGAATTTTAACATATTTTTAACGAATATAAATTCCAACCCGTTGACCTTTTCCGGTCAATTTTTGAAATTGATTGAGTTGGATTCGAGCTTTTAATAACATAAATAATGAAGTTCATATAATACAATTCTGCAATTGAGTATTTCAAATTAATTTATTTGTAAATTTGAAACTGGAATATTAAGGTTACCAATTTAAAATAAATTTCAATTATTTTCCTATGTACAGTTTAAAATATATTCAGGCATTATGTGGAGTCATATTGTTAGTAAAGTTTATTTTCATGTATATATTTTTTTAATATAAGCATAAGCAGTAGATAAAACATTGAAAATATAAACTACGGTACTTGACCTCATCTAAAGCCTTCACATTTGTAAAAACTGTGATAATTATTTATTAAAATTTTTTTTATTTGTTCCTTATTCCTTATATATCGAAAAACTAACTACAAACACATTTTTTATCTTTTAATTTTGACTTTTAAAACTATAACTGGAAGAGCCTGAGGTATATTTAGCCTGCTAGTATAATAATGTTGAAAAATAAGAAAAAACATCTTGTTATTTAATGCAATTTAAAAAAAAAAATAGTAGTCCATTTTTAAATTTTGAAATCAGATTTCCTCAATTAGTTGTTTACTTTATACAGCTGTTGAAACATTTCATAATGTACACTGTGTATAATTGAAAATGCATTAGTGTTTATCTTTAAATTACTTTTATTTTGAATTTAAAGAGAATTTCTATATTTATTTATGGACAGGACTTCCTTTAATTGGTTTATTTATCATCACTCGCTTCCAGATCATTTCAATTTTGACGTTTCTCCATTCAATCTTATCTCCACCATCAGAGCATCAATTTTTCTTTACTCCTATTTGTCGTGCATTTTAATCATACAATATCGTCATTATTAATAAATTAAATTATTGTTTCATATACATTTTAATAGGACTGTCCTTCTTTTTACCATTTCCTCCTTGTCAGTTGAGACATAGACAAATACTGAACTTTCCTCTATCTGGAGTGTAAGGAAAGAAAAAATTTCATGTCATACTTACGCTCATAACTCCGCATCTATACACGTTAGAAAGCAATAATTATTATAATTTAACACATCCAATGTGCCATTAGAGATTGCATAAAGAATTTTTGGATTTAAACTTTAGGCGGAAGTACAGTAAGCGAGTTAAGCTGATCAATTTTGAGTGTGAGTTGAAGGCGTCACCATTCACATGGTTTTATGTAACCAAATACAAACAAATTGAAACTTATCACACCTATTTTTCTGTTTTAGGAATTTTGGTAATTAACAGTTTAATTTGTACTTAGCCAGAAATAATAAATCGATGCTTTGCAGGATGAGTCCTGCTAATGTATAATGTTATTTATAAAGGTAGGCGGGATTGTGAACTCTCAGGAGGCGGTAGCGGTTTGTGAGTTAGTGGGCTGTGTAGGCTGTTGGCTCGCGTCCAGATCTCAGGTCTATGGTACTCCGCGTCTTGTTAGCGAATATATCTTCTTACCCACTTCTCTTCTAAGATAATAAATAAGGAGTTAGTGCATTTATCCTGACTCTGGAAGATACTTAAATATCGAATAACTTAATATATACCAGGCGTATAAAGTTTTATAGTTATAAGTAATTTATGTATTAAGAATTTTTAAAGTAATATATTGTAATTAATTTCTATATTATCAACTAACAGGCAAAGAGAAAGCTTGTTTATTGCTAATTATCCCTTTTCAGAGCTCACGAAGGTTGTTATAAAAAAATAATAGTGAGGCTATTAATGGATTGTCAAAATACAATCGATATAATTAAATAAACACCGATAAATAATGACTCATTCAATTTTATAAACTTGCATTCAAATTACACCAAACCCGCTGTTTGGACAAAATGAAATATTTTTAGGCGAAACTTAGTTTAAAAAAAAAAAAATAATAATAAAATGTAAAGGAATAAAATGTTTCGACTACTGGGAATGGTGGGGGGGACAAATATTTTTTGTCTGACCCACGAAAACTAATGAAAACCTATTTGGCCTTTCCGTCGAATTTTCTGGATTTCTCAAATTTAAAACGGACGACAATTCAATAGAGGGTATGTAGTTTTCTTGGCCAGTAGCCACATACAGTATACTAGACTTCGAGTATATCTTAGTGATTCATGTCGGTCAAAATTTGCTATATATTGTAGGACAGTCTCCAGTGCATGTCTGTACAAGTGGCAGGATTCTTTAATCACCACTCTACATATCTTTAGATGTTTCTGAAGTCTGGAGTGGACTGTAAGTAGGGTTTGCGATAGTTCGATAGTCTGGAGTGGACTGTAAGTAGGGTTTGCGATAGTTCGATAGTCTGGAGTGGACTGTAAGTAGGGTTTGCGATAGTTCGATATTCTGGAGTGGACTGTAAGTAGGATTTGCGATAGTTCGATAGTCTGGAGTGGACTGTAAGTAGGGTTTGCGATAGTTCGATAGTCTGGAGTGGACTGTAAGTAGGGTTTGCGATAGTTCGATAGCCTGGAGTGGACTGTAAGTAGGGTTTGCGATAGTTCGATAGTCTGGAGTGGACTGTAAGTAGGGTTTGCGATAGTTTGATCGGCCCGACTATATTTTGATAATATCGACTGCCAGCTATCGATACCATCCATTGTACACATTATTAATATTTAGATTTACTGTACTCTCTTCTTTCAAAATCCTCAAAACTCAAAATTAGGAAAAAATTAATTACATACACATACTTACTTAAACCCATATGGATGTACGTCTCAAAGATTTATGGTTCAGCAAAAAAAAAGACGCACTTACAAAAACTACAATCTTCTTAGTCCAAAATTTTAAGACTGACAACAGACGCTCATTGGTACGTAAACAACAAAACTCTACATACTGACTTACAAAAACCAACTATCGATTCGAATTAGTACTCTTTATTTCTGTTTTAATAATATTCTTCAGGGATAGCAATATACGTTATATGGCTAAGAATGACATCATCATTAAGAGAGAGAAAAAAAAAAAAAGAAAAAGAGCAGGATGTGAGAGATTTCCATTTCTGAATTAAGGGACTATATAAATAACGATGGGTACTATCCTGTACCAGGCCTAACATATTTGTTTTTTTTAATAGGATTTTCCACTAAAGCAGTTGGTTTCCTAAACTTAGACCTTGGATGGCCTCTTTCCAGGCTATTCTATCTAAGGTCTATTCCTCTTATAGGCCATGTCCTATCAAAGATTCCTCCATGTCATTATCGCAGATTTTTTCTTGGTCAACCTCGCCTTCTTGTTCCATCTATTTTCCACGCCTTTAAGTCTTTTAGCAGTCGTCCTTCAGACATTTTATTGAAATTCCACTACCACTTTAGGCATTTTTTCTCAATCTCTGCCAGAAAGTTTTTTCTATTTCTATCTTTTCTCTTATTGTTTCATTTTCCATTTTATCGATTCTATATATTCCGCTCGTCGCCAGCAGCTCTATGCCCAACACGTCATATCTATTTTGGCTTCATATTTCAGTAAATATGAATACAATCAGTATTGTCACTCTTCTGTGGCAGGTGCGAATGCAGAGTTGAATGTTAAAAAACTGTAATAAAGCCATAATAACTTATATAATTTCTACTATTTTCGGAAGTTTATTTTACTAAATTAAATTTTTGTTTTTGTTTTTGAGTGTGACATCGTTATAGATCATAACATACAGTCCCTATTTTAATAATGATTTTAAAAAAAATTAATATTGGGCATAATAGACGAAATAATTTACTTATGGGAAACTTTAGGAAATTACTGCCAACTATTTTATATTTAAAAAAAAAAAAGAGCATAATTAAGAAAGAAAGAAAGAAATCCCAGAGGGTGAAAGAAAATTTCGAAACGTTGGTTTGTTTTGGATGAAAAAAAAGTTAATGCTATAAAAATAAAAAAAATAAAGATATATTAAGGAAAGATATGTTTGTTCACAAAAAAACAAAAAAAAAAAAAAAACATTTAATTTAGTCATAACACTTTCAACTAAATATTTTGAAAGATTGTGTTAGGTTCAATCTTGAGGATTCGGGGGAGGAAGGTATAAGTAAGCAGAAAAGTTGGTGTTATCGGTCTCGAACCTCCGGGTTCGCGTTTTATTGGTAGTATCATTGTTATACACGCGTAATAATATATTGAGGCGAATCAGGAGCTCCAATGGAGAGGGATTAAAACGATCGGAACGAAAATATATTATGCCACCCCTGGTTAAGGAGGAAAGTAATGAAGGAAAGTGCTTTGTTTGGAAGTAATTTGTCATCCCCGATCGATCGGCTAAGTCTCGCTTGGGCAATGCGGGTTTGCGGCTTCGTCAAAAGTCGCCCGACTTCTTAGATTCGTTGTACTCCAGGTGTAGTAATTGCATGCGAGAATCAGTGCAGTACACCCATTCCTCTATGAGTTTATTTACTTTGTCGTATATTATATAGTCACATATCATTATATTTTTTTCTTGGAGAAAGAATCTTAATTATTTTATTTAGGATACAAACGATTCGAAGTTATTTTCTCGCGTATATATAAATACCAAATAATAAGATTTCATTAATGAGATGATTTTTTTTCTTTTTCCCTTTCCCATAGTAACCCTATGTGAGGGTCGTGCATTTGGAAAATTTTAAAGGCTCCATACTATATTAATATTTTAGTTACATTTGATAAGATCATTCATTATTGAAAGAAATTAATAACCATTGCGATAAACTAAAGAATGAAGTGTGAAAAAAAAGAGAAAAAAAACAACAAAACAGAATATTGAATAAAATAAAAATATAAAATAAATAAAATAAAGTAAGAATATATAACAAAAATATTGAAACTTAAACAAAACTTGAAAATATTGACAATTAAACTAAATGATACGTTTAAATAATAAATAAAGCACAATAATTTTACAAGTATACGAATATATAAATATATATGTTTATATATAGACCTTGTAGATCTTTGGCCGTCTGAACCAGCCTTCTTCACCTCTGCCTATCTTGGGCGACTGCTTTCCAGTTTGCTGCATGCAGCTCTTTTGCATCTTCGTTGATCCTATCAATCCATCTGGTTTTTGGCCTTCCACGTGGTCTCTTGCCAACTATTGTGGCATTCGTTGTTGTGAAGAGGCGTCAAAAGTTATAATAACATCCTGATGTATTGTTTCGAGCTACATGCCCCGCCCATTATAACCTCCTTGCTTTCATATCATGAGATATTGACTGGCCAGTTTCTGTAAGCAGTTCTTTATTGGTCTTTCTTCTCAATGAGTTTAGATTCTGATCCCATTTACCCATTTGATCCCGGTTACCGTGCGGAGGATTTTTCTTTCAAATCTCTCTATTTCGTTTATATATATATATATATATATATATATATATATATATATATATACACATATATATATATATATATATATATATATATATATATACACATATATATATATATATATATATATATATATATATATATATATATATATATATATACACATATATATATATATATATATATATATATATATATATATATATATATATATATATATACACATATATATATATATATATATATATATATATATATATATATATATATATATATATATATATATATGTATATACTTATATATATTTACTTCTATTGACAGGAATTTTGCCAATCCAACTAAAAATTGAGGGACGTGCGACCTTATTTAAGATTAGGAAAGGAAAGATAGGTTATAAAGACATGGCACTGGACAAAATGGACAGAATCACTGACTGCATGGTTTGGCTACACCCAACGGCAAATTTAAGTACTAGACCACAATGTGCTATTCAGGTCACCGAAAACACTGATGCTTACTCAGACAGTAGTAAGGACAGCGAGAATACTGGATGTGCATGGTTATTCCAAGCAGCAGATGGTAGCAATGTGGAACAAAAATGGAAATTGGAATCCTATTGCTTGAATAACCAGGCAGAAAAATTTGCTGTGCTAAAAGTGACTGAATACATCAGTAACGACCCGCTACAAACGAACACACACATCACTATACATAAAGACAACAAAATTTTACTGGACTCTGTAAATAATTCAGACATTCATGACTATTTGACTAACCAAATTATACAAAATTTAATAGAGCTTCAAAATGTAGTGAAATCAGTGACTCTTCATTGGGTAAAGGCACATTCAGGAGTTGAGGCTAATGAACGGGCCGATTACCTCGATAAAGAAGCGGCAAAAAGTGATTTATTGTCCTCATACCACCAAGAACCGCTTTCATGCATAAGGAGGAATCCGCAATTTGATTTGGTTAAAAGATGGGATCAAATATGGATGACCTCATCCAAATCACCTAGCTTACACAGATTTATACCCCATATTACATTACACAATTACAGAACTATACACAGTAATGATTACAAACTAACGCAACTACTGAAAAAACATGGAAACACAAAACAATATCTCAAACGGTTCAACATTATAAAAACAGACTTATGCGAAGAAGACGGACAAATCCAAAATTTTAGACATATACTTTATGATTGTAAATTATTTGACAAGCAACGTTTTCATTTGATTAAAAGTATAATTCTCAGAAATGGACAATAGCCTGCTAGAATTGCTTTCTAAATTGAAAACAGACTTGCTTAAATTTATTAAAAATATAGACTTCGACTCACTGACCAAAGATGGGTAGCGTAGGTGATTTCTTGTTGGCTGTACTTAATTTTTATTAAGTTGTTTTCATTGTTTGATTTAGTTGTGTTTTTATTTTGTTTTCGTTATATATTTTCTTTTTTATTACTTATTTATTTTCAATTGAATACTTGAATTGTGTTAAACTTCATTGAATATGTAAATTTGATTATTTTTATCATTCATGTAGTATGCCTCTAAGACATGGAGCAAGTATAAAATAATAAACGGTCCTTATGTGGGGTTTCCATGTAAGGAAAAGATGTAAAAAAAAATATATATATATATAAAAAAATATATATATATATATATATATATATATATATATATACACAAACCCATAGTATATAATATACAATTAAATAATAGGGACAATATGAAAAATAGTAAATCAATAGAAATTGAATAAAATGTAAAAAAAAAAATAATGAAAGATAAAAATAAAAAAATCCAAACCACAAACAAGATGGTGGGAGTCAAGGTTTGAGGCTTGTGTAATTTGGTATTCCAGATTAATTGAGGGAGTGAATATCAGTAACTCCTTCCGGTATTTGGGTAGGCCAAGTGTCCTCACATTAATGAGGTCAATTAAAAGGTAAAAGGTATTTGAAAAACATCTTAATTAATTAATATACAACTGCAAAATACATCACATCATGAAAAGAATACATAAATAAAATAATGAAATGCTTAGCGAACCCGAAGGTTCCATGCCAATACCACCAATCGCTGTTTGTACACCTCCGCCACACAATTACCGTTCAAACCCATATCCCTTTTATAGTTTTATCTACTCCTTAGGGATTCGTTTTTTACTAAGCCTGGGAAATTCACCAGCTCACTTAATCCGACGCCAGCACCTCAATTATATTAACAATGTGCATGCTCCGCATTCCGTGTTGTATAACCTCCTAAATTCTCCAATGGATCCTCTGATTACCGCGTAAGGAAGCTTCCCAGGAGTGACGAATGTGGAGATGGTTGGTGGAAATTCCTTTTAAGTTCCTCCGATGGACTCGCTGACCTGAAATCAGGGCGGCCCCCCAGACTTTCTGGAGGGTGTGAAGAATGTATGGACGTGCTACCAATATATTTTTAGATCACAAAATGCTACTTATACCATTATCATTCATCATTTGTTCATCTTTATTATTAACATACCATGTTGAAGATTCACTACAATAAGTATGCCTTCTCATGCCTTCTCTCTCTCTCTCTCTCTCTCTCTCTCTATATATATATAATATATATATATATATATATATATATATATATATATATATATATGTATATATACAAATTCAGTCTGCGTATGTTGTGATAGTAAAACTCGAAAAGTAGTCAGTCGATTTTGATGAGGTTTTACTACGATTTAGAGAATTTCTTCGAGAAGTTTTATATGCATTATTTATTTTTTTTAAATGCTCTGCTTAAGGGGATAAATGAGGAAAACTATTAAAAAAATAGGTAATTTTGCAATCGTTGGCACGTGTGCCAATGCCATCTTCACACAGGTGGAAATAAATTCACTACAAAAACATTTTAACAAGAGTGAAATTATTGTGTGAAAACTTCATTTTTTTATAAAATCGGAGATTAAGGAAGAAAGAAAGTGTAAAAAAGTGAAGCTTTATTGCCAGTTTGACAAATTTATTATCATTTAGATTAGATTCCTAGAAAACGTCTAAATAAAATTGGACGAATTCTAAACAATGCAATCGAATAGGTATAGAGAAAAATTTTCACCACTTTGGCCTTGGAATATTTACAGTCAATATTTGCGTTGGTAACCGGTTGTTTCGTTGAAAGTTCTAATATATCCCCCTCCCCTAAGAGTTCTAATAATTGAAGCATAGACATGCAAAACAGTTTAAGTGCCTTTAGAAAATGTTTTCAGAATTCAAATTTCAATTTGAAAAATATTAAAGAAATATGACTTAATTAAAAAAAAAAACTTTTTTCCTGGTAACCTATATTTGTATAAGTAATGGCATCACATAATAGTACTATCTTTACAATAAAAAAATGATATTTTTGTAAAAACATCTTTTTTCTTCCTTTCCTTTCAATCCACCTGGCCATGGCTAAGCAAAGGTATTGAATTGAATGATGTGTGAATCTAAGTTCGCTGTAATACTTTTGTTTACTTTCCCATACATTTCATATAGCCATAAGTATGATGAAATGTGCAATATGTAATTAATGGGTTAAAAATTAAATTAAAGTCAATGTTAAACTAAAATCTTTTCTTTTTTTTTAAAGTAGTTTGTAAAAGTTTTGTACAAACTACTGTATGATGATGAATGATGATTAGGAACAATAATGAAGAATAGTTCAGTATTATTTTAATCACATTATCTTTTAAAAGTTAAACATGATAAATTAAAAAAGAAACTTGAAATTTGGGGGGGTATTTAACTTGCAATTCTTTTCCCGAGCAACGCTCTGCGGGCACAGCTAATATATAATAATGCCATATAATAACTGATATGGCATCAAGTGGACAACTCAGAGCAATAGGTTCTTGAAGTGGTCCTTTCCTTCCCTTCTTGAAATATAAATGCTATGGACGATCTTCTCCCATGGTCATAATAATATAATATAAAAATAATATTCCCTCGAGGAATTCTTCCAAAGGAAAAACCGACAGGAAATGTTTATTAGATAAAATTGAGGAAATCCCTCAATCAACTAAATAAATTTAATAAGAGTTTTTACTACCAATATTAATTTGAGAATCTTATTAATATACTAGAGTGTATAAAAAAAATACAAAACATACTTATTTATTTAGTATTAATTTATTTATGACTCCAAAATAAAGTTGTCTGCAGGTATTCTTTATATTTAATACGCCACAAGGATTTCTGTAAATGTATTTAGATAATATAATTTAATCAGAAGGGCTAATTAAAGAATTTAATCAGAACTCAAATATAAAAAACTTGACTTTCGGAATGAAAATGTAGTCTCCATAAAAAAAAAAAAAGAATAGAAATAAATAAATATGAAAATGTTATATGTTTAAACAAATAAAATTAAATACAGTTCGTTAATATTTTTTTTTTGTTAAAGTTGAATGAAGTTGGAAACAAAAATAATATTCTGTTTGGCCCGCCCTTGGCTCCTTTCTCTCTGGATTTCCCTAAGCAGTTGTGGGAGTTCAAACAATGCTGTCAGGTATTGGTTATTTAAAAAATAAATAAATATTTTCCACTCACTTTCTGTTAAATGAATATTGTCTTATTTACCTATACTTTAGGCAATTAAAAAACATATAAATCGCAAGAATGAGAACTCCATAGCTTTCAGAGACCGATACGCTCTCTACATACCTTCTATGGCTACCTTCTCAATATCATTTTCCCGATAGCTGCTGTGATTGATAGAGGACCTAATAGTGTCTTTACACATTTGCCAAGCCTAGGCAAGTCAAATGTATAAAGGGAGCAGTTTTACTTGGGTTGGATTGGCTTTTCTGTGTTTGTCGGCTTTTGGACAAAGATCAAAGGCGGGTCAAATGACCTGGTCCTGGCCATTTCCTTCAAGGTGGGAAAATTCTTCTGCCCTAGTCTTAAACAAAGAAACGTTTTATAGAAAAACATCGCATCAATATAGCTTTATTAATTTTTATGGTTCATTTATTGGTGAGGATATTAATTTTACTAATTATTAATATAGAGAATTTCTTAAAAATAAACAATTAAACAAAACTAATCTTATGAAATAAACGGACTGAATATCCTATATACGGACTGAATATACAGTGAATATATACAGTGATATAATATACAGTGAATATATACGGACTGTTACAAAAATCCTTGTGCATAGAACACAACCCTTAATTCCAACGCTCATAATTATTCTATAAGAATTGTTCCTACAATTCATGTCAATGTTTGCTTTGACTAATCCTTCAACTCCTTGTGACTTGAGTTGGTTTTATGAGGTAATTTACATTTTTAAAACGCATGTGCAATTTAAGAAGAAAAGAATCGTGAATCGCGTTCTATTGATACATTACTGAAAAAAAAAAAGGTTTAAGCGCAAAGGCAGCCGCCGAAAAAATTGGTGTCCTAAAAGGAGAGTCAATTACCCATCGAAATACTATCGCACAACCCAGATCAGGTACCCATCGGTCGTTGATGATGACATTCTTCTTGAATGTGTGAACCAGGATCCATATGCAACTAATCGTGATTTATCAGTCGTAACAGGTACTCAGACCTTTACCGTGAACTACTATACAGAGTTTATGCAGTTTTGAGTGCAAAATACCTCGCTTTGGTCAACAGGAACCAAGCAATTTTGTAGGACGATAATGCCCATTGTCGCACATCGTTCTCGTTTGACCAAGGAAAAATTAACGGAACTGTAAAGAGTAAACGTTTCACCTCATACTGCGTATAGCCAAGATATTGCACCATCAGATTATGATTTGTTTACATCTATGGCTCATTTTTTAAGAGGTCGAATCTTTGATAATTACGAGGACGTAAACATTGGATGTGAAGAGTTCTTTGTCTCGTATACAAAGAGTGGTACAGGCATCAAATTCAATTACTGGCACAAGGATGGTTGAAAGTAGTTGAAATCAATGGATTTTACTTTGAAGAGTAGTATTCAATAATGTTTAAAATATGTAATCTGAAATAAAGCTATACTAATGCACAAGGACTTTTGTAAAAACCTGGTGCAATTTCTAATCTAGTTTACGGATAAACTATTTAAATACGTATATGATTACTATTTAAAAAAAAAAAAATTCTTATAAAGCAAATTAAATTTTTGAGAGATAAAATTTTCATTGAGAAATAATACAATCATTCGCTTGTTATTTAAATAAAAATAGGATAACCCAAATGTTAAAGGCGCTAGTTTGGATTTCACCCATTCCTTTTCTCTAGAACACAGTAAACTGAGTATATACGTCAAGTGATTTGTTTCCCAAGCTGGTGGTGCGTTCACACTTTCGCCAGCCCCCGTTTTACACCTTTGCCGTTTGCCTTCCCGAGGCTTGGAAAATGTGAAAAGGCACCTTAAAATGTAGTGCGACGTATCGATTGTATTGATGCTGCAAACAAGATGTTCAGACATTTTCAATTATGCTATTTTTCTCACAAAAATTTAATTTCTTTCTCATTTTGTACATTATTCATTATTGATGTAAATAGTAATAATCAGTATAAATCGATATGCGTAAATAGCCTATTTACTACCTCCCACTGCTTATACCTCCGTGGTAAAGTCCCACCGTTACATGAACTCTAACTAAATTTCCATTGTTTATTTTTATGAAAAGATAATTCGTACTTGTATGAAGAAGTTGCGGTGGCAAAGTTGAAATTCGTTATCAGCACCCCAAAAAACATAAATGAGCAAATTTTCAGAAACTCTCCAATCTCTTATACTATATTAATTGAAATAGACGCGGAGCAGGCTACACTATACCCGTAATACTGATCTGTTGCGTGGGTTTAGCGGGCCTTGTAGTGTTATATCGGTAGTAGGGATGCAAATAACGAATAACTGGTGTTTTTGGAATAATTGGTGTTTTTCGTTTATTTTACTCTATCGGCTATAATCAGATGTTTTGTTTTTAAATCCAAAAACCGGATGAAAATAATTTTCGTAAAAAGAGAAAAGAAATACCTATAAAGCAAAAACCAACAACAAAATAAACATCTTATCATTTACCCTACTGCCTACCTTCTAGTGCTTATACCTCCATGGTAAAGGTCACACCGTTACATGGACTAAAACTACAACAAAATTTCCATTTTTTATTTTATGTTCACCAGTTACGAAAAGTTAAGCAAATTACAGGACACGAAATTCAATGTTTGAAAAAAAAAATCCCTAGCTCTGTGAATTTTAAAATAAAAATCCTTAAAATTACTGCACTTGAAACTAGAAAAACCTGTACCACTACAACCCATAAAGGGTCTTGTGTTCAGTTCCTGGGAAGGACCGTACTGTTTCTAGGCCAACGGTTGTGCAAGGAGGTGATTTGGCCGAGATCAAGCTCAACCGCCAGGTTTTCCTCCAATTAAGGATACCCACTTTATCCCACAGGTTCGATCCACGGCTGATTACAGAATAAATAATTATCTGCCGCAGCCAGTCTCGAACTATGTGTCTTACCACTGAGGTACTCCGCTCACTGAAACTAGAAAAGGAGCTGAAAATTGAAAACTTGCTCTGTGTTCATCTTTACGATCCATAGGCATTATTAAACTTGGAACGTGAAAGAATTGCTTTATATATATATTCTTACAAGCAAAATATTTTCATATGAATAATGCCATATGAACCTCCCCCCTCCCAAGAGAGCAGATGGCTTGGTCATTCGCTTAAGACAAACTAAATTGGAACGGCAATTCCTACTATAGGAATTGCCCTTCTTAGCTCCTCCTTTATATAGGAATGCTATAGGAATTGCCTCGTCGACCATTTTCTATAAGAATCCTGAAAAATCATTTATTATATTTTACTTGTTTCAATAACTGGTTTCCTGTACTTTTAATTATTTTATTAATTACCTGTAAATCAGTTTCATTTCATACAGAGAAATGAATTTGTTCTTACGAATAGAATTTTATAAAAAGATTCCTAAACAGAGCTTTCTTAAGTCTCATATATATATATATATATATATATATATATATATATATATATATATATATATATATATATATGAGATATATATATATATATATATATATATATATATATATATGAGATATATATATAAAGCAATATATATATATATATATATATATATATATATATATATATATGGCGTAGGAATGTATATATATATAGGACCCTCGTGTACCTAAATTGTGAATCGCGTTGTGGCTTTCCAGGATGTAAAATAGCCGGCCGGAGGTATGGTCCATGGGCGGTCTGCTTTGGGGAAAGAAATAAGAAAGGTCCTCATGCGCCTGCTGAACCCAAACAGCCATAATCCATGGATCTTGACCGATTTGCCACTGTCCTTGTACCCGAGTGAGTCGGTTGGAAGGACACTGCCGTATCGGCCCCAAAGGAATCTCTAATCCATCTAATCTAATCCCCAAAGGAGCTATGGGTGCCTGCCGCCGCACCATGAAAACCAAGGTTTGTAGCAACCTGAGATTGGGTGACACCCTCCAGGATGTCTGTGCTCCCCCAAATAATAAATGTCAGTAAGAATACCACATCTCGCGGCCAAAGGTCTCCTCGGTCTATAGTGCCAATAGAAAAAATAAAATAAATAAATAAATACTTACAAGTAAAATATCTTCATATGAATGACAATTTCCTATAATAATACTGAAAAATCATTTTTTATATTTGACTTGTTTCAATAACTAGTTTCCTGTTCTTACAATTATTTTATTAATTTTCTGTAAATCAGTTCATGCACAGACATGAATTTGTTCTTACGATTAGAGTTTTATAAAAAGATTCCTAAAAAGAGCGAAAAAAAGAAGATATAATTAATTAATAAATGAAGTCTGTGAACTTTATAGTATCGGCTGCTGGTTGAAGAAATAAATCTGATATTAGTTTTCAGTTGATGATTGTAGTTGTCTTACTCCCTGACGGGTTGTAATTTCTTGATGGTGCTACTACCAACCCTCTGGAGGTCAGCTCAAAGATATCTATCTATCTTCTCTCTCTATGAGCTTCGTCGTCTCTAAATCAGTATCTTTCTCTCTCTATATATATATATATATTCCCTAAAAGTCCTGCTTAGGAGGAAGGCAAGTATATATATAAGTTAAGTTGGGACTTACATTAGTATAGCCACTAATTCCAAACTAGCATTATAAACATTGTAAATTGTATATATAGTGGATTAGAATCTGAATAAAGTTAATGTTTAACCAGCCTTCACGTGAGTACTTTATCTCCCCATTTCCTCTTTTTTTTTATGTTTCGCGTGTTGAAGCTCTTAAGTGGTGCCGAAACCCGGGATCTTTTTTAGCAGTTCGCAGTGAGAATTTTTTTTTTCTTTTCCTTTTTTTTCTTACTGAAGAATATTTTGATAGAGGATCTGCGACAGGTATTCACTAGAATACGACAGTTTGGGCTGAAACTATCGAAGGAAAAATCGATATTGGGTCAAACGCAGATTAATTTTCTTGGACACGTGATTTCGGCAGATGGGGTACGGCCAGATGGAAAGAAAGTAGAAGCAATCGGAAAAATGGCAATGCCGAGTGATGTGAAGGGGATCAGGAGATTGTTAGGAACCCTCAATTACTACCGGCTATTTGTTCCGGAGATGGTTGACAATCTGGTACCTTTGAACGAACTTTTGAGGAAGGGACGCACGGTTAAGATTACGCCAGAGATCGAGGCGAATATCAGGAAGTGTATGTTGCGGTTACAAACGGAACCAGTCCTCGCATTTCCAGATTTTTCCAGACCATTTTCAATCACTACGGATGCCAGTGAATATGCACTGGGGGCGGTTTTATCGCAGGAAGGCGAGAGGGAGGAAAGGCCCGTGGCATATGCGAGCAGGAGGCTTACGGACGCGGAGTCCCGGTATAGCGCACTTGAACGAGAATTGTTAGGGATTGTATGGGCAGTGCAGCACTTTCGCCCGTATGTATTCGGAAGAAGGTTTAAAGTGCACACAGATCATCGTCCTCTGTTGTGGGTGGGCAATTTGAAAGAGTCCTCGGCTAGAGTCACACGGTGGAAGGAGATTCTGAGACAGTACAATCTCGAAGTCGTGTACAAACCGGGAAAGGAGAATGTCGTAGCTGACTGGTTATCTCGCGCGTTACAGGTAAACATGATGGAAACAGAGGTGGGTGAAGCATCGGGAGACCTACAAAGGTTCGTGCGGGAATGGACGCCAGACGGGGAAGGAGAACGCGGGGCTGACCGCCAAGGCAATGGGGACCCCTCGGATGACGAGTCAGGGGACGAGAGACCAGCAGAGATGGAGGAACTTGACGAAATAATTAACGACAAGACTCGACAGGTCATCTGGAAAACAAGGACTACGGGGCTTGTAAAAATGGACTTTTCCAAATAAAAGTCCCAACCGGGAGTCAAGGAGGAGCAAATCTGCCGAGTATTAAAGGACGCATCCAAGGTAGGCGCGACCCATTATTTATATGTCGGCAACGCGGCGGTGTGGGCAAAGATCCGTATCTTATGGAGGACTGAAAAAATAGGGATAGACAGGACTTTTATTCGTTGTCGCTCTATCGTGGAGACTATGCGCGATCACGAACAGCAAAAAGAGGTAACGATTGCATACCATCAAGGGAAGACAAACCACCGGGGAATCAACGAGACGTTGGCGGCCTTGAAAAGAAGGTATTATTGGGTAGGGATGCGGAAAACGGTAGAAGAGGTAATGAGGAGCTGCCACATTTGCCACACGGCTAAGTATGACCGGCACCCCCCCCCCCCCGTAGGACTACAGAGACGAGGACACCTAAGGTGCCGTTAACGGACCTCCAAGTTGACACCTTTACGTGGAGAGGGTTTAAATGGGTGACAGTAGTGGACACCTTTAGCAAGATAGCGATGGCCCACCCCGTGAAGGAAAAATCGGCGGCATCGGTTTGCAGCGCCCTCCAAACATGGTTCTAGTTTTATGGGGTGCCAGATACGATCTCCTCGGACGGGGGCAGGGAATTCGACAACGCCCAGTTACGACAAGAGACGAAAAGGCTAGGAATTTCGTGGCACTGGAATACGGCCGGACATCCCAAAAGTAGTGGGGGAGGGGCATCGAACGGCTCCATAATACCCTGGGTGAACATCTCCGAGTATTCCACGCAGACAAGGGGTTGGAAGCAGATGAGGCGATGCCCCGAGCCATAGAAGCGAATAACCATTCTATTCACATGGCTACTGGGTTTTCCCCTTTCGAGGCCCTTTTTGGTTTACGCGCACGAAGGAGGGACGAGCGAGATACGACTGTGGATGAGGACATGGCGGAAAAACTAGCCACGAATAGAGTAGAAATCGAGAGAATGTGGGGGAAAGCGCATGGGCGAATGGTCGCGGAAAAGAGTAAGAGAGTAGCGCGGAAGAACGAGGGTGTAAAGGATATTATGGGTAATATGAAAATAGGCACTATCGCTTACAGGAAAATTATGTCGAATCGCGCAAAGGAAGTTCTGAGGTATGAGGGCCCATTCAAAGTGATTACGATTAGGAAGCACAATCTCGTCACTATTCAGAGTCTAGAGGAGCCCAGGAAACGGAGGACTGTACATATCGAGCAACTTAAGGTTCCAGTGGGGGAACCCAGACCATAAAAGTGTATTTATTTGTATTATACGTTTTCTGGAAGAAAAACATGTATTTTTAGTTTTTGTATATAGAGTTTTGAGGAAGTGCCTTAGGTTATACTTTGTATACTATGTGAAGTAGATTAAGTTAGTATTATGTTAATTTTTATATATAGATTAAGTTGTAATTTTTGGTTATTTACTTTTGTTTGCAGTTTATTTGTATAACCGTTTGGTTTTTGTTTGTTTTGTTTTGAGTTTACGAGGATGTTCGTAAACTGGCAGGGGGGAGTTAAGTTGGGACTTACATTAGCCACTAATTCCAAACTAGCATTATAAACATTGTAAATTGTATATATAGAGGAACAGAATCTGAATAAAGTTAGTGTTTAACCAGCCTTCATGTGAGTACTTTATCTCCCCATTTCCTCTTTTTTTTTATGTTTCGCGTGTTGAAGCTCTTAAGTTATATATATATATATATATATATATATATATATATATATATATATATATATATATATATATATAATATTACAAATTTTATATTCGAGCTTCAGACAAAATAATGATTGCTTATCCTATTAGTCAGGTGTTTGGTAATAAATTAATTACCAAGTAATTCTTTCTACATCTAGATTATGCTGAGGAGTATCCCATACTTATAGTCTGGAGATTGATAAAAATGGTTAGAAATACGAAAGGTGAGGATTTTGGTTATACAGATGTAAATGGATAATTTTTCGAACACGTAAAGAAATTTAAGTATATGAAGTCGACGAAAAAACACGAACTTATTAACTCGGACAAACGAAATCCAAGAGAAAATAAAGCCGAGGCTAAAGGTGGAAATTGCTTTTTATTTTTCAATTACTCGCGGCTTTTGTCTAGAAACTTAAAAGTTAGAATTTATAAAACTATTATCCTTCCTACTAGTGTGAAACGTGGTAGCTAACCTTGAAGGAAAAACAACTCCTTAGTGTCTTGGAGAATAATAAGAATAAATAATAAGAATAATAAATAAGAATAACAATTGCGTGGGATAATTGTTACTGGGAAGGATGAATCCATGAGAAAATTTAGGAGGTTATACAACGTGAAACCGCTGAACATCCACTCTGTTAATATAATTGAAGTGATATCAGTTGAGATGGGCTTGCAAAGTTGTTGGTATTAGTAAAGAACGAATCTCTAAAACGTTAATTAGGGCTGAGCCGACTGGTAAATGTCTGAGGAGCAGACCGAAACGTAGATCGGAGGATTGCGTTAAGGCTGATCTTCAGGATTTTGGTTTTGGACAGTGTTCGTTAAAAATTGGCGTAGTCGGTATAGACATAGAACCTTTGTGGTCGCTAAGCATTTATATATAATAATTAAAAAAGTTGATAAATTGATTAGTTTTGTCTATTTATCAGAGAAACTATAATCATCAGTAGCTTTATGGATTTAAAAACAAACATCAACTATATCTTAAATTTTGAGTCATATATAGTTGATTTATTTGTGCCATATATCGTTGTTTTTTTCTATCTGTGTGCTTAATCTTTATAATATTTTTTATTCTGGAATAGATACAAAATAAATTGTTTATTTTATATGTAATAACGGAGCTCTAATATATATGATATATATGGTTTATTATTCAGTTATATCGTTCATAAAATAATACAGCCCCTTTTAGTAGCATTAACCTGTTCAGTCTTAAAGCCTATGTCATGAATCTTTCTCTCCCTTTTTTTTTGAAATAAAAAATTACGTTTTTATATTCCAATTACTTTCTAAGACTTTCTATCACATGATAATATCGATTATCATGTGATAAAATCTATTAAAACTAATGCAATGTTTAATAGTTACACTTTCTCAATCTTAAAATATATATAAATAATTACAATACAATTAATAATTATTTTACTCTAATAATCACCTAAGGAAAAAAATAGACAGGGACTAAAAGCTGTGTATTAAACGGATTATATCCGCAGCTAACCGTGTTAGGGACACTGGCCGCTTGGGTTAATGACCAATTAAAAACTCATAACTCCATCTCTCTCTCTCCAATTACCACTGTCCTATCCCAATTTCATTATCGATTTAATGTATATCGATACGTACCATCTGCCTAACATCAATTCGTGTAAAACAAAAAAAATAAAACTGGCGCCCAAACTTTGGAATTCGTTTCTACTTTAATTTTCTGAACCAAAGCATTTCATTTCTTCGTCGGGTTTTGCTAATATTGAATATTCTGGAATATTTTATTCAGAATTACAATACAAATTCTACTGAGAAACACGTAATACCTTTCTTGTAATTTAATGAAGCTATCTTTAAAAAAAAAAAAAGACTGAAACACATATCAAAGAGATAATTATTTATTGAAGCCATTTTATTGTTGAATATTACCATCTACCTCATTTATATGTAAGGATTTTTACATATGCACGTATATACCTCATTTATATGTTTATGTAAAATAAGTAATAGCGATAAATGAATCTATTAATAAATTTGCTGACCATAATAAATAAATTAAAACCTAGCAAATTATATGATTAGAAAAAATATACAAAATTGTTTGCAGCAGAAACTGCGACGATTTTGGTATTATAGAAATAAGAGGGGATACGTTTGAATATATAGAGAATATTTAGTATTTAAGGTCTATTATAAATAAAAAAAAAAACGAACTTCAAAAGGAAATATATACTATATTATAGGCAGGAAATGATTGTTATTTTTCAGTTGCGAATTATTTAGCTCCCAGAAATTTACAAAAGTTAGAATTTACAAAACTATTATCTTTCCTACTATTTTATACGTTTGCGAAACGTGGCCGGCAACTTTAAAGGAAGAACAACGCCTTAAGGTCTTCCAGAATAAGGTACTGTGTAGAATATTTGGTCTTAGGAAGAATGAGACCACCGGAGAATTCAGGACGCTGCATTATGCGGAATTGCGTAGAATGAACTCTGGTAATATAATTGGAGTGATAGCATCGTGGAGCACAGTGGATTATATGACAGATCTATGTGGAAAAAAAGTCCGATTAGATATGAAAGCTCAATGTTTTGAAATGGATCTAAACTTTATCTTTATCAAATGTATTAAAGGATTACGAGCTTATTTTGAACTCAGAATGTGCGAGGAGTGGGGGACAAATGGATTTCAATATTTGCTTAGATATGAGTACGGATCTGATACGAATATGTTTTCTACAAGTGCAGACAGATCGAATATTTGAAAATGTATTTCACCTCCTTAAGGTAAGGTAATTAGAGCATTTATTAATAAATTATTATAATGGCCGTTATGGATAATATAATAATAAGACAAGTTATGTATATGTATAAGATATATATGTGTGTATATACACACATAAAAGAGCAAGAACTCAAAATGGGACCTAAATACTCCTAATTATTAGGATATAAATGGAAAGTTCTGAACAACAAGCCCAGAGTCTCAAAAATAACTTTCTCAGCTGTTGTCATGTAACTTCCCATTTCCCGCAGTATGTGTCTTGGAATCTTGGTGTGGGGTACTGTCTCCAGTTTGTGTCTTTTTGGACTGTAGATGTTTTGCACATGGATTCGACTACAGACAGAGAGGATACCAAATTTGTTCCTTGATGTCTGAAACGTAAAACTCTAGTGGAAATTTTCTATTCTGAGGACAAATTTTTTTCAATTCCTGCATGAACAAAAGGCTTCCCTTACCTTCGGTAGTGAGGAAGCAAAAACAGGAAAATAGAGTCAGTCTATGAAATTTTAGGAAATACTGGTTGTTATTTAAATTACAGAATTTTTTTTGTTCTACATTCTTAGTTTTAGTTTTAATCTGTCATCTACTGTATTCTCGATGGTATCTACATTTTATTATATAAATGTTTGTTTGATATATTAAAAAAATATATTAAAAAAAATAAAAATCAAAAATATTGAAATGTTAAGAAATCGCTTAGCTAAAAATATAATAAATTATGATATAACGATTTATGAAACAAAAAAAAAAATTGAAATGTTAAGACATCGCTTAGCTAAAAATATAGTAAATAAAGTTCCTGGATAGCATTTATACGTTTATATATTTATATATATTGTATTATATATTTATATATGTTCCAGGAGAGACAGGATGAATAAAAGTTTAGGGATAAATCTATTATTTATAAATCAGAGGTAGATATGAATATTGAAAGAGGTAGACACAGGAGTAGATGAGGGTAATAATCTGAGAGAGGAGTCGGTCCAGATACGGCCCTGCGGGACTCCCCTTTCTCCCCCTTCCCCCTCCCCTCCCATATTTACGATATTGTAGTTTGGGGGTACGACCCACTTCTCCCCTCCCCTACAGTGATTACACCTTAGTGGCAGTCAGTTTAGTAAATCTCAATATTACAGGAAGGATATACTTTATTTCGTATAAAGGTATAAAGCTAGATATATGCATTATTTATTATTATTCATATTACTTTAAAATTAAAATGCATTTATTAAAATTACATCAACAGCTTTTAAAAGACTAGCCAAATAGAGATAGCACTTAAATAATTCATCATTATTTTCAAGGGCAATACAAAAGCTTTATAATTATCATATATAATATTTTCAAGATATACACCCTGGCAAGTCCTACTTTCTTCTCCTATCTTCTTTTAATAATAATAATAATAATAAATTATTTATTTATTCCGGGAAATGTCCCTTTAGAATAATATTACAGATAATATCAGTAGAGCTTTAAAGCCTTAGAATAAAATAAAAAAGAATAAGATAATCAATAAAAAAATATATATGTAATTATAATAAATCTTAATGATATAAATTTTAAACCTTTAAGCAAAAACAAAATTCTAGTATGAATTCATTAAACATAAATATAGAATTGATTTAAAATAATAACAAAAGTAAAAAAAAAAATAATCGCCTAATACATAATTAGGTGAAAATTTTAGTTGAAAATTTTGTAACTGCATGGACACGATGTGACTGAACAGACGGAATTTAATGGAATTCCATAAGGATGAGGATCGGATAAGAAAAGATCTCTCAGAACCTGCGGATCGGTTGTCCGTTAAATATAAATTTGAAGACCGAGAACGGTTATGGCGGGAATGAACATAGGATTTGCATTGAAGGTGGGCGGTCAAAGACGTATGATGGATGGAGTGGGGGGATTGCAATTATTATCTTGGAATTATTAGAATTATTGGCAACGTTTCGGACCCATTTTCCATTTTAAAGTCTTTAACTCGTCATTTGTCGTAGGGAATCTTCTTTTCATTTTTCCTTCATAATTTTATATATTTTATTTTTATTTTCTTGTACATCCTTCTTATATAGATTATTTAAAGTCTGATGCTCCACTTAGAGATATACTACACTACTTCAAGACAATTCAACACGTCCATTCTTTGAAATGACAAAAACGAAATGACTAGCACTTCATTCGTTTCGCGTAAATTTATGTCTAAGTTTTATAAACTCATTATTGAGCTATTGTAGTATTTT
Organism: Rhaphigaster nebulosa; assembly: GCA_948150685.1. Lineage (NCBI taxonomy): Eukaryota > Metazoa > Arthropoda > Insecta > Hemiptera > Pentatomidae > Rhaphigaster > Rhaphigaster nebulosa. The sequence goes on from OX411308.1 coordinate 170,636,386, forward strand.
ATCCACCCACAGTAGTATTTTTTTGTTATGATACTAGTCGAAGCTTCTCACGATGTACTGTAATGAACATTTACAAAAACGTTGTAATAATATTGCAAAATAACTCTGTTAACTTGTCTGCACGCATACAGTAATCCCTGTACTAAAAGAACAGCTGATGCCATGGTTATTTTAAACAAAGGCAACTCATTTATAAAAACGCTGCAGATTATTACACAATGGTTTATTATTTCGAAATAGTAATATTTCAAAAATATCTGATCTGCCCATTCACATGACTTTCCATATTGCTTTGGTCTAGAATAGGGTTGGAATATCGGCACGCGATATATGGATATATCGGAGTTAAAAAAAATCTTATCATCCAATATATCGATGTATCGATATTTTACAACGATATATCGATCACACCATATGTTAAACTATATTACAGTAGAATCTCGGCAATTCATATCCCAGAAATTCGTATAGATTTTCTGGTCTCTTGAAAGTCTCCCTTTATTTCGTATAAAAATACTACAATCCGGTTCCCCCGATAATTCGTATTTATTTTTGTCTTCCAAGTAATGTAAACGCCTTATAATTCGAATTTCCAAATAAAAAATCTGGTTAACTCTTAATCTTTTCTAGAGGAGAGGTGAGTGAGTGAGAGAGGAATCGTTTCTATGAATTTCGGTCGGTTTACCCTTTTTTTTTTTTCTATTCAGTTCTCTTTAAATAAAATTGTAAAAAAAAAATCTGTAACCATACTGGTTAGAAGTTTGAAGGTTTGAAAAACTTCTAGAAGACTTTTATATATCAAATATGGCTAAAAGTCTTCAAAATAAAAATATGTTATAACATTTTTTTTTTTTTTGAAGTATAATTCTTTTCCATCTTTTTTTATAATGATTCATGGCTAATAAAAATATTGTTTTATAGAAAATAATCATTATATTATTTCATAACCTTCTTCACAGTTTAACATTATACTCATTTGATGCACTTTCTTTGCTTTTTCGTCCATTTCCTTTCGATATATCGATATTTTTCTATCAATTATTGGTGGATATCGATATTTGGTTTTGCGATATATCAAAATGTCGAATATCGATATTTTCCTTTCGATGTTCCAACCCTAGTCTAGAGTCCAGACAATTTATGTAACGGTTTCGAGTTATCATATAACTTATATAGGTATACATATATAGTTATCAAATAACTATACAAAGATTAACCGGTCTCTTTAGGAAGTGGTGCAGAATACTAAATAAAACATACCTACCAAGTTTAGTAAAGAAATTAACAGCGGAATAATGGTGGGTAATAGAGCCCATTAAGCAAACCTGGAACTTCTCAAGTCTTAACTTTTTTCTAAAGCAACGAAATTAATATTATAGAAAGCAGACACTTATAGAGCAGAAACTTGATACTTGATTTTTGTAAGCGGAGAGCGTTCGAAAGAAACTGTATCAAAGCAAGGCTAAGAATGGCAGGACATGTAATCATAATGCAGGGTGAAATAACACAGAAAAAAATGCTGGAGGCGCACATCAGTGAAAAAAGAAAAATGGAACACTTTTGTACTTAAGGGGAAGTATTGTGAACGTGAAAATTTTCAAATTCGAGTTTTCAACGGAAATACACGTTTTAAGGTCTCCTGAGTCCAAATAACCAAGTCTCTACTTGCAAACATACAGCGCATCGGACTAACCAGACGTGGCAATTATATCAGGAATTGTTTACAATTTTCTCATAAACGGCTCTAGGAATTTTGATGAAACTTGCCTAATGTTTTCTCCTTAAAGTCCTTTTTCATGGATGTAGTATGTCAACGAAAAAGCTATGATGAAAAGAATATTTTATTTGCGCTTAACTTAAAAACCATGCATTTTAGAGTAAATTATATATAGAATTGTATGTAAGGTAATAGAATTATCTAAAGAACAAAAAAATGAATCATCAAAATTGGAACAGTATTAGCAAAGATACAGCGCATCGGACTAACCGGAAATGGCAATTATATCATGGATTTTACAATTTTCTCGGAAACGTCTCTTTGATTTTGATGAAACTTGCCTAATATCTTCTCCTTAAAACCCCTTAACTTTTCATAAATATAATATATCAACGTGAAAATGCAGGAGAAAAAGTTATAGCGAAAAGAAAATTTTATTTGCGCATAACTCAAGAAGTAAGTATTTTATGGTAAATCATGCGTGAAATCATATGAAAGGTGATTAAATTCTTCAAAATACAATAACGAATCATCGAAATCGGTAATGTAAGAATACAAAAGTAGAAATTGTTAAGTTAATTTCTACTTTTTTATTATATAATGGAAACAAAACTGAAACTTTTAAAATATATTTTCAACTTGACAAACTCAAAATATAGAGGTAGTATACGGAATTGTACTAAAATTGTTTAAACAACTGTACTTATGTTGGGAGAAGATATGAAGAAGTAAATGCTGCTAGGTTTGTTTATGTGAACTCTTTAAAATTATATTAAAAAGATAATTATTATAGGACGGTAAGGGAAAGTTGTGTGATGCGCTCACCGCACCAGATTTTTTTATTCGATATATTGATCCTACATATGTTAAAACGTAAAAACTCAAATTTTGATTCAAAGTGATTTAAAAAAAAAATCTTGGGCCGTTACAAATGCCTATTATTGAAAATTATAGACCAAAAGTAATTTTTTTTGTTTAATGACTTTGCACACTAATTTCAAAACACTATACATTTTTCCTATATCTCATAAAAAGCCGAGTTTTGGGCGTATAAGATATCGGATCGGTCGCCATTTTGAAACGAAATGGCGGAAGGTAATGCCGAGTCCTGAGGATCATCCTAGTGTGACCTATGATAACGGTGCCAAATCTCAGAATAATCGATTCGGTAGTTTTGGAGAAAAGTTGCGAATGGTTTTTAGACATTAAACAGATTTTTTAGAAATTCTCTATTTGGATTATAACGTACCTTGAAACAAATTTTGAGGGAAGTAAAATTTTTTTTTCGATAAAAATTATTGAAAATAATAAACCAAAAACAAATAAAAAAAATATGCATTACAGTATCATTGTAACATTATTAATCAAAATCTTTAAATCTCAAAATTGCAGTGAATTACCAACCAGTTAATTCCAATGTACCAAACCAAACAAACCTAATACAAACCATATTTTTCACATCAACAAAAAAAAAATACTAACCAAATCATAGTTCATAACTTTAAAACAGTTCAACACATAGCTGTTGCTGTAAGCAAACACAAGTATGTCTTGAACTGTTTTGAAATGATGAGCTCAGGGAATGGTCTCTTTTTTAATTGTTGATGTGAAATGTACTTTCTCTCATCTGCTTTTATTTTATATCGTTTTTTTTCAGCCGGGACCCGTCGCTTTGTTTTAGAATCTTCTGATAATATGCCAATATAATAATAAGTCTGAGTTGTTTATGTGAATGATTAAATTCTATGTATTTTTAGCATTACTTTTCCAAATTGGTGGAGACCTAGTCGAGCATGTTGAAATACTATTCCACGCTTGTATTCGAAATATCTATTGCAATCTCTCCTAGTGATTGGGAGGAAATTTAATCAACGATCTCCTTAACATCTGATTACTTCAAATATGACGAAAATGTATAACATACTCTTCCACGAATCAATATCAAACACAATACCCATCTTATCTCAACAAGCTTAAAGAGAAATTCTTTTGGGCGTATTCTGATTAACATTGGAACCCAAATCGGGGATTATTTCGGTCTATTTTGGTGAAAATAAATGGAATATATAGCAAAAATAAGTTAACCGAAAGGAATTGTTGTTAGTTGCAACCCTTTACTTGGAACCTATCTGTGTTGATTCTTCATAGTATAAATTATTATAATATTGTTCGTTACCTCGAATTTGTATTCTTCTTGTACGTTCGGTAAATCAGCAAGTAAAACACACACCTGTAAAAAAATAATAATATTATATGCATAGTTTGTAATATTCAAACAAACTTTGTATATGAACAAATATATATATTAAGGCTCGCTCAGAATCTGATGAAGATATACAAAATTTCTCGTATTTAAAAAACGACTCCTCTCCGAATCTATATTCATTTTCTATATTTCATTTAGATAAAAATAACCCCGTAAGTAACAACTAATGTACATTGTGATTCACGGAGTTATTTTTGATGATTGCATCAACTTACTCCAATATTTTGCGCTTCTTTAAATTATATTTTTTTTTCATGCTCTCTAATTTTGATTTAAAATAATGAGTAACAGTTAATATGTTATATATGAGGAGTTTTATATCAAAATTTAATATATTCTCTTCTCAATAACTACATTTTTTTTTTTGAAGAGTTAATATTCTACACCCAGAAAGTTAAGTTAATTTGGAATCTTAAATTTTCCTCTGTCAAATAGATTTTACACATCAACATATTAGATAAAAATTTGCCCCTAATAATGAGATTCCCCCTAATAATTATTTTTTTAATAACTTTCCACAAGACAATTTATTTACTTTTCAAAGAAAATTCCGCAGGTATTTTATGATATTTATTCGTAAGCTATCTGATTTATATGCTCCATTAACTTTATTGTCTGTATATTTCATAAATTTTTTTTTTATTTTAACTAAGTTATATGACTTATAAACTATTCTCAGTCTATGATAAACCTTTTATATTTATTATTTTATAAGCCTTTTCTTTTAATATTTTTCTTCAAAAATAAATGCAATTTCCTTTATTTTCTGTTGTTTTTAAAAATTTATTCGGAAAATCGTTAAATCAAATTTCCATTTGTAAGTACTAAAGTCTGGTGTTGGATACTAACGCCATATCGATTACCATGGGATATTTTGCTCCAAAACTTTTAATATAGTAAAATTATAAATAAATAAAAATAAAATGTAATTTTAAATAATCCAGAAGTATTATTGTTACAATTTCACATAGCTATTTGAGGTTTTCGGCGATCTTGACATTAAAATATCTGATGTGGATACCGCATGACTTGCTTGTACGCCTATTAAAGTATAAATCGGTGGCTCAAAAAGTGATCCTGAATTTGGTTTATAGTATCCGAAGATATAAGTGCAAATCATTGTATGCATATTCTGTGGCCAGTTGAATCTATTATTATTTAATTAATATCAAATAAAAGGGACGATAATAAATTCAATTTTAGCTATGAAAGCCACTTTGACCGATTTTAATTTCCTCATTCCTTGTACAATAAATCGTATTTTCATCAGGTGGTTAACAGTTAATACTTATAGTTTAATCGAAGATAGTCCCTTGTGCCACTCCATGTCAAATCAACCTATGATCTAGAATGTGAAGATCAATGACATTTTGTTGATTTTTACCGTTATCAATTAGAATAAAATATCTGATGTGGACAAAACATGACTTCCTTGTACGCCTATTAAAATGTAAATCGGTGGCTCAAAAAGTGGTCCTCAATTTGGTACTAGTTTCCCATAATAACTGTATCTCTAAAACGACATTCTGCGTCGGGACCTCCATCTATTGACACACACAAGCTCTTGTTTCTGAAGGTCTCATTCCGTTATTATACGTTGTTTTCTTTCAGTATGTAACTAGTTTCCAAGAGATTTCTTCGTGTTCCGTGACAGCATTAGAATTGTCAATATCACTAGATGAAGCATTGAAAATTGAAGGTTTCGACATTTTAAGCGGAAGAACATAACTTATGTCTTATTCTCCTTCTGCAGACTTGTTCATCTTACAAATGGGGAGGAAAATCCGTATTTTACACTAAATTTTAACACTAAAAACAAGTAATAAAAATATTTAATTGGAGTGGAAAAAAATCGCGTTTGTAACCTTTATTACCAAGCCATATGATTTCTGAATTTAATTTTAATATATTTTTTTATGAGTCTAATATGACCTTCAAGTAAAGTACTATTTCCGGTCTTCCAATGTTTGCCAAAATTTATTATATTATTTATATTAATATTTAAGTCTTATTTACCCAATTTGAGAAGTTTTGCATTGTATTTTAATATATTTTTTGATGAAAATCAATAATGACCTTCAAGTAAAGTACCACTTCCAGTAAATATGTAGGGACCAAAAAAGGAAGTTCACAATTAGATTTGACAGCAATCCTAAATACAAAATTTTAACATTATACGGCAAACCGTTTTTGAGTTATGCGAGATACGCATGTACGTACGTACTGACATCACGACGAAACTAGTCAAAATGGATTCAGAGATGGTCAAAATGGATATTTCCGTTGAAATCAGAAAACCGAAAATTTTTGCGGTTACAATACTTCCTTTACTTTGTAGAAGGTAGTAAAAATTAATAATTTCGGATTTTTCTCATTTTTAAATTATAAATTGTGAAAAAACAAAACATATATCTTTTTTTTCAACGTTTTGAAACATTCAAAAGCTGATAACTCCGAAATTATTAACCGTTGAAAGATCATTACGATAAACTTCAATTCTGAGTTTCTTTATTTATTTATTTTTTATTGGTTCATTTAGTATGGTATGACACCATGGTTTTGAAGAACGAGATAGCCTCAAAAATAAGATACCACTAAACATAAATTTTATTTTTTATTTTAGTGTTTCATTATTTATTTATTTACTGCACCTAAATGTACGTAATATGCTGAAGAAATATGTTTCTAAAAATAAAGGCATCATTTAATTCAACATTGATATATAGTTATAAAATTTATATTAATTGACTTTTACACTGATCAATATATTCTTTTGCAAGGAGGCCTTACAGACCAAGACATGCGAATCCTCCATCAACATTTTACTTTCTTCACTTCTTTCTTATTCTTGACTTCTTTCTTCTGTACTATTCTTATCAGTGGAAATAATTTATGTACACTGAGAGATATTTGGCATGTGAGGAGTCTATTTAGAATTGTTATACTTCTTATATTTTGAGTATATAAATTTGGAATATTCTGAAAAAAAAATTGATAGTTGGCGTGTCAAAAGCTATATCTAAATTATTATACCTACTTACCTTATAGCAAATCCGAAACCAGCATTTCTTGTTGAGTTTTTTTTTACTGATTAACAATGATTTTCAGATTTTTTTTTTTTAAATTAATTTTCATCTATCATAAATTATTTATTTTCCTTATGTATTACAAATAAATTTATTTTAATTGAAAAATGCTGATGTCACACAATAACTTGAGTGCTAAATAAATACTAATAATCGATCCTAATCTGAAAATCGTTTCGGGAACACGATTTCGTGGTATATAGCAACTATAGATGATTGTACTAAACAATGCTAACAGCATGGAATCTAAATGCATTGTGTAATGTACATGAAGTCTTAGCTCTATAATAGCTTTAATAACTACATATGGCTTTATAATAAATTTATCATCAAATATAAATTTGGCTAAACTAAAATAAATAAGGTGATGTGGGGTGCGCACTTACTAGATTTTACAAAGTTCGACTATATATGACTGTAAAATCTTTATTTTTGTTGCTAGATTTTTCCTCTTTTTAAAATAAAATCTTTAGAGGATTATGTTTAAATATTTAACTCTAGACTACATTTCAACCCAGTCCATTTTGATGAGATTGATAATGTATATTTTGTTATATATTTATATAACTTATCCCTGCCTTAAGGAGTAAGTGCGTACAAGGTATCTGGAAGACTCATTATCCAAGCCGTTTCGGTTGTGAATACTGGTGTAATCATTGAAAGAAGTTGAAACTTTTCGGAATCGCATTTTACATTCTTCGGCGACAGTCATGAAAAGGATTGTGAATTATAATCGTATTAATGTATTGAAAAAAATATACTTTTATTTCAATGCGCTATTTGCCCCAGCAAAACATGATATTTGGAGTAAGTTTGCACCACATTCACTTGTACCACAACAGAGGTCTGCAGTTGCCCATACCGTCATGTTTTTCTGATATATAATATGTTTTTAAGCGCTAGCGAGTGTTATATATAAAAAAAATAAAAAGGCCTAATTTTGGATTGGACCGATACAGTTGTACAGCAGAAGTTGAAATATCCAACTTAATCGACAGTTATATGTTACCTAAGCGAATTATCGTTGCAAATTACTGATAAATTAGTGCTTTGATGACGTCACCGCTCACAGTGCACCGAGCGGTGATACGAGTAATCATTCATACGTTGCATGCCATGTATGTTTGTCGCGAGTAAATGTGGTAATCATAATTAAAAAATAAATAAAGAGAATAATGACTATTATCGACCTATTGTACATAAGCTAACTTTCAATGAATAACATTTATTTCAACGATACTCAAGTCAATTATATATCATTCTATAGAAATTGAATGGTTCTTTCTACTATCGATATAAATCGAATGCATTAGCCAGTTCCACCTGTTTACCCTTAGGCCATTTATGCAGATGTGTGCAAATCATTGTATGCAGATTTTGTGGCTGCAACATCAGAGCATTGCTCTCTCTGTTCGGCCGCAGTTGAATCTATTATTATTTAATTATTATCATATAAAAGGTATAATAATAAATTCAATTTTAGCCATGAACTCGATAAAATCAATTATTATCTTTATTAACTCTGTTTCTGTTCTCAATTAAGATTATTATATTTTATTAAAATTTATTTATATTGTGTTGGAACGCATGAAATATCAGATTTGTTTAATTTGGCGAAATCTTTAAATTAGGAAACCTTCTCCTGTTTACAAGCACTAACACAATGGGTCTTAAATTAATCTGTAGATATTTCTGTTTCATTGTCATACCATATCTTTTAGTTCTTTGTGGAATATTTAAATGTTTGTGTGATTTTTTCTTACCGACGAAATCTGAGAAATTACCTGCTATATTTCTATATGAATTTAAGATTGTAAACACTGTTTTTGAAGTATTTAGAATCATGACTTTTGATTATGGTGCAATGAATGATGTAACTGTACATCAGACAGCTGGGTTAGTAGGGATAGTTCTATTACACCCAAGAAAGTTAATGTCAAGTTTGGAGATTCGTTAAAGAGGTGTAGTTCAATAAAAAAAAAAAAAAAATTAAAACGGGTGAAACTATTCCAGGAGCCACTTTCAGTTCATAAATTTAACTGAAAAATTTAATGAAAAATTGAAAGAAAGGTCTAGCCTTGGTCAACAGAAGTGGACCTACTTCTTCACGATAATGCCTAACCACTTGTTTGGGAATTAACTTCATAGAAGTTACTTGATCTGAAAATAGGAGTTTTACACTGTCCATCATACACATCTGATTAAAAAACAAATCGAAATATTTCAAAATGAAAACGAGGTAAAATTTTCATTATTCTAGTTTCTTGATCTAAAACTAAAAAGTGTCTTCATGCAAGGAATTGTTAGCCGTTGTGATAAGTGTATTGAAACTAACGGAAGTTATTTTGCATTAAAATTATATCGTTAAAGTTTAATTTAATCTTTCATTCGCCTTATACCCTAGCACCTGACATTTCATATATTCCAAACCAATAATAACACCAACTAATTAAAAAAACTACAAATTGAAATTATATAAATGATAAAAATGATATACATTTCATAAAAACTTTAGAACACGCGGCGAACTATTTAAATTTAATTTCAAACCTTCCCTGATGAATATAATATATATTTGTTCCATGTGTAATTTGAATGAGGAAGAAAACACATATCATATATTTCCTAGATGCAATATATTAAAAAACAGTCGAACCCCTGTATATCAAACTTCCATATTTCGAAAATCTCTATGTATCGAACTTTTTTTAGGAACCTTGAATTTTTATTTTAAAAAACATTTTATGGATCGAATAAAATTCCCATTTAAAAAATATGAAAGGTGATTTTCATCAAATAGAGCCTTTATTTTATGTAAATAAGAATGGGTAATAGTTAAATAGGTAAGAAAATTTTTTTCCAATAGTTTGCAGAGCTATGGAAATTCATGGAAGATCTTCAGAAGAAGCACGGGAGTACCTAAACTCTCTGAACCTCTTTCCTAACATAGAGTAAAATTTTCATTTTAAATTGAGTTTAATTTTGCCTTTCTAGTTGCTAACATTGCTCCTAAAGATGACTTCGGTGATGGATTATACAAAAAAAGACATTCAAAGCTGTTTTGCGCGAAAACAAAAATAAATTAATTATTGTGTAAATTTGCATATCTTTAATACATGTTCATATTAAATTATAAATGTGTATTTGTAAAAATCTGTAGTCACAGATGTAATTTGTACAATTTTTCAAATAAGTGTTATTGATCATCCAGTTTTGTTTCTCTTTACCCACAAAAATTTCCTTTGTTACACCATTAACCCCAAAAAATTCTCTTAGATACTTCTTTAACTATAAATAATAGCTGTAATTGTTTTTAGCCTGGAAAGGGTGAAAAATTGCAATCTTTCTATACATCGAAATCTCAATATATCGAATTTTTTTCAAGGAACCTTCATGTTCTATATAAAGAGGCTCGACAGTATATGAGACGTAAATATTTAGGAAACTGTTTGATAAATGAGCAAGAAACATTTTAAATGGCTCAGAGTTGCATAAACTGTATATGTTTCATGAAGCGTTTCTTGAAATAGAGGCAGTTTTTAGTTTCATAAATCAATTATAATTGAATAAAGTATCATAATTTACTTTTATTTATAAATATTGTTTGTTACAACGTATTTTAGATTTGGTATTAAAGTCTGTTTCTTGCTTCATGTTGTAGGTTTTAGTTTGTATTGTTTTTGCTTTTTTTAGTTAGTATATAATATTACATACATTAATGTTTAGTTCATTTTTAATTACTAATGTCACTGGTTTTTTTATTTTTTATTTCGGTTTATATCTACATTATTATCTATTGATTTGTCTATAACTATTTTGTTCTATGTTTATATTAACTTATTGTTTAATTTTGTGTAATTTAATTATTTAGATTTAGTTTGTTTATTGCAGATTATTTTTGACCACATTAGTATATCTGTTACAGATTCGGAAAATACTTCTGACTGACGGATTCATATAAAATGAATAATTGTAAGAAACAATATGTTAAAATATATCATAAATAAATCAATTTTTCATTCATTCATTCACTGACCATTTATAACGTTGTGGTTAGCACTCTGTCCCAGAATTTAGGAAATTAATAACTTTCCCTTATCTTCGTGGTATATGACTAACAACCCTTATAAACCTAATCCCACTAGCAATTGAGATCAAATTAATATCCATAATTATAGTAAGGAAGGTATGTATCGGATATTACAAATCGGCAATTATTAGCAGTCCAATGAAATATCAATTACTATTAATTGCGGGAGGTGTAACTGGGGCTGTGATATAATTTTAGCTAATGGGCGGAGGCTAGGGGAGATATAATTGTAGTCTAGTTGGAGAGAGAGGGGGAAGCGTAGTGTATATTAGCATGAGGAAAATACAATCTTCTAGCCACCTGAAACTGATTTAGATATTGAGTTTAATAATCGCTTGACAATATTTGGTTAGTTTAATAATCAATTCGGTTAATAATCAATACAATTCATTGTGTTATTGTCACAAAAATAAAGCCAAAATTAACGCTCCTCAATAAACATTGCCACAGGCCACAAGAACATAAACGTTGGGTCGTATCTTATATTAATAAAAGCCAGAGATATGGGTCTGTATAGAAAACCCAAGGATGGGAACTATAAAGTAATTCATAACATGCTTTAATTTCACTTCAAGTTCATTGCCAAGTTCCCCATATACCTGGCAATCATAGTCAATGCCTGGCAATCATAGTCAATGAGAGAGAGAAAAAAAAAGAGAGAGTCTATGAGAGTAAAAAAAGTAAATAATTAAAAAAAAATGGGAGTAGCTGACGGTGTTTTAAAAGCAAGAATTCTGTTAAATAATACTAGATAGATTTTTGGAGAAATTGATAAATGATTTCTCCAGGATAGGTGTTAGTCAAAGGTGACTCCTATTCGTAAATATATATATATATATATATATATATATATATATATATATATATATATATATATATATATATATATATGTATGTATATATATAGGTGTGTGTGTGTGTGTGTGTGTGTGTGTGTGTGTGTATGTGTGTGTGCTACGTCTCTCCTTATCGTATGCCTCATTCTTATAATTATTAATTAATTCATTTATTTAAATACGCTTCTCCTAAGGGTATGAAGTCCCTCAAGGGGAGAGTTAGAGTGGAATTAATTTTTATTACTGTTTGATTGACGAAGAAGTTGTTACAAAACATTTTATTAAATAATATCTGATTACCTTTTACTTCCTTGTCTTCAATAATTTACATTTAAGGAGAATTGAAATAATGATGGAATGATACTACACTTTTCTAATTAAATGTTTGATTTATTTTTGAACTTATAATTGAAAATAACAGAAATATCTTTGATCAGCATACTATGCTTATCAATTAGATGATACCAAATATCAATTTAATTTGCCCTTTAATAATTAAAAATCAAATACTAATTATAGTCATTTAAATTTTATTAGACTTAATATGGTTTTAGTTTTAAATTCCAAATAATATTCTGCCGAATAATAATAATGATAATTATTAATTTATTATGCTTGGTTAATCTTTTTCTTTATTTTGAAATACCCGGATTCTGCAAGGCGATTTCTGCTAGATGTCTAGTTGGCTGTAAAGTAGAGTGAAGGGCAGCAGTAGAAGAGAATACGGTGAAGTCGTGGTATGGCTAATAAAATAAGAATATTGATAATAGATGGGTGATAGAATAAGAATGGGGCAAACCTAGAGATTCTGCTCTATATTCTCCCTTCGATTCCATTCTTAATGCTGGTTGGCTGTCTTAAATTGAGACAATAACCGATGGAGTCGCGATCTAACGACGGACGCATTGAACTATGTTTCCATTCGTATCTTGATTGGCTGAATGTTGTTGAAGGTATTCGACAACATCTTTGTATGACAAAATCTATCAACTTCGGGAAAATTAGGTTTGGCTATCTAATGGTGAATATTTTCAACTACGTCCTCTAGGCCGGTTCTAGGAATATCAAAACCTGACGGCATTGTTTCTTACTCAAGGCGCGCTTTATATCTTATCGATATTACAATCCCGTCTCTTAAATTCTGTTTCCTGATTACCGCCTTTAGATGAAATAACAGCTTCCACTCACTCCACTTTTATTATTAACTATGTCTCTCTGTAGTATTAAAATACATTTCAATTTAAAATTTATTTAAATAATAAACAACGATTGATTAATTCTTATTATGGTGTGATTAATACTTATTAATTATGTTTACTTTGTAACCAACTTGTTATCAAACATACTATACCATAATATTATATATATATATATATGTATATATATATATATATATATATATATATATATATATATATATATTTATAGGGTAAATGACTAATTTATAGAGTAAATATGGAAACCCTACCAGTTACGAGCACCCTTAACTTAATTTGCCAACAATAAGAAACAAGTAAAGTTGAAACAGAGGATTTTTGTTGATTATTGTGCTCTATTGTTGCCCCAACCACACTCCTCTTTCCCCTTTCCTTTATTTCTTGTCTACAGCTCAGTATAATTGCAAGTGTTTCAACAGTCAACATCGTTGTGAGAAAATAGAGGAATTTTTAGTGGTAGCCTTTTTTATTTATTAGTTTCTTAAGAGTATTGCTCCTAGCGGGTTACTTATTTTACAACTTTTAAGGTATGTACACATTCTAGACATCTTTTTTTATGAATGTTTAGTGTAATTGGTGGTCGGGGTACGGTGCACACCAAATAACTCTCAATAATTGAAATCAGTATTTTATTTTCAACACAAATGGTACTTAAGAGGAGTATTATATAAGAGCAAAAATACACACTCTATTCACTTTTTTCTTATCAGAGAGGTAATTAATAGGTTTGCCACTAAACATGCAAGATAATTTGGCTATTGAATTTCGAGATAAGAAAATTAGTTAATTAATAACATTTAGCGGAAAAAACGAAAATGAAATGATTAATTTTATATATATTGGCAAACCTATTTTACTTCAATAATCTCCCTGGCGCTAATATCATTATCACTGCCTTGCCGCCACAAATTCATAGTTTATTATTTTTGTTTGCACTTTTTTTAATTTTAGTTTAATTAACGTGTCTATTATTGGTTGAGGAAGAAGTGACATAACAAGTTATGGACATCTCTTTCCATTAATAATTATTATTTTTATTCAAAGTTTTTCATTTTAAATTATTGCATTTTTCTGCCTAAATATTTTGCTGTATTCCAAAGTTTAATCAGGTAATGTTTACCAGTTATGGTCAGGGGTGTTCTAATTAGAAACAACTGTGTCTTAACTAGTTATAGACAGTCGTAACTAATTATGGACAGTCGCAACAAGTTATGGACTATCTCTAAAGTAATGGATAAATAAAAATAATAAACTACACAAGAAGTTGATAGATTCTTTGTAGTGAATAGAATTAATTATTCAGTGAGTTGATGTGAAATCTTATAAAAAAAAATAAATATTATGCTTTGATTGTTATTTGTTCTAGAAATCATGCCGCGCTAATCAAAAACGTATAATGAAGAGCAAGTTGCTCTAGCGATGGAGGGCGTTAAAGCAGGGATGTCAGTGAAATCAGTTGCCTTCAAGTTATATAGCAACCCAAGGTATTTGGGCAGCATTGCTGTAAATAAAGCATTTCTCTATCTGGCAGATGTACTTAATGTACATCCTTATTGAGAACAAAATTATTCTTGTCTAACGATCATTTTACTTCCTTAAAATACGAATATAAATATTTAATAACTAAATAAAAATTTAACGAATTAACTTATTACATAAACATGTGAGAAAACAAGATTTCCTATACTAGTAATAGCTTTAGACTGCGAATGAAATATATAACAAAAAAAGGTAGGTATATCAGTTACTTAAAAATCAATTAAAATAAAAAAAAAATAGAGCATAAACGAACAACTGATATTTTTAGAGCTTACTAAGGAAAATGCCGAACGAGCAAGTAATCACCAGGAATAGGAGAGACTTGGGTTATTTTGCATAAGGGGCTAGTTGGCATACAGCTTTTATTTTCGTCCACCTTGGTGCTGATCGCTGGCATCTTGCTAACAGGAAGTGTGAATGTAAAGGTGCCCTATCCACTTTGATTTCATTCTGCTAAGAAAAGCCATGAAGGAAAAATCACTGTTTTATCGTTTTTTGGGCGTTTGAGTAAATTTGTTGGTTCTGGTAAACCTATAGATCGAATTGATTCCCTCCTGGTGGTGGCTTTCGAAAGAGTGGTTAACTGTGGTTTTATGCTTGTATTATTACCTTTTGTTTCTGATGTCTGGAATTGTGTGGTATCCATCTTGTTTTGGATATCCTTGTGGAGCTAGTTGGCATATTTATGTATGGCGTCAGTGGGCATAGTTATGACGCCATTGAACATTGAACCCATCTGTTAAAATAAACGAGCGCCTAACTCCTATAATTGGATTTTATTTAACATATTGATGTAATACTATTTAATTTGTAGATAGCTGTACTAATGAGCAGAATTTATTTTTCTTTTTTCATTGAAATTCTTACAGTTCTTGTACATGTTATACATATTTCGATCAAATAAAATATTTTTCTACGAAAACGACTGTGTTCAACCTAAGTATCCCTATCGATAACACGTTAAGCTAACTTGTCCCAAAGGGTATTCCAACTAACCCTTCACCTGGGGTTAGTTGGCATAGTTGCTATCTTTTAGGAAAAGTGTTTTTGATATTACCTAAAGACGAATCTAATTATGGGTCCTACATGATTTAGTACTCAATGATTTGTGCTATCCGTCGCATTCATCTTAATGTCTCTAAGTATTGCTGAAAAAAATAGAAAAATCAAAAACTAAAGTCTCTGCCAACTAGCCCCAGTATCCCCTAATACAACTTTCTGTAGGCAAAAAACAAGAATGACTTATTCATTGCGGAATCGGTATTAAAAAACAACTTACCTCCTGATAATGAGCCCAATTAGAGGGAAAAAGAGAGAGAATTAAATGTTTTAAAACTCATGCAGTTTGAGTGTAATTCAGTTCGCAACGTTCTCACCCGATCTGTCAATATCAACTGATATTGAGGAGCTACAACCACAATGACTAATCCTTTCATGTTTTGACAAGTGTTTGGCATTAGACGGTTAATAAAGTACACTTTCCATCACTGAAGTGAAATAATTTTTTGACTTTCGGTCACGAAATCAGTTTTTCTGAACCACCTTGCATAGGGATACTGGAAAAATATCCAACTATCGATATTTTAAAAGAAAAATAGCGTTTTAAAATATTAGATAATCAAAAAGTTACTAAAATTAGGAAAATCTTATAAGCAATATACAAGAATATAGAAAAAAAAACTGTAAATTATAAAACTGACACAAACAAACTTAATGGCCATTATGCAGATATTATGAATAGAATAAAAACAGACTAATTAAATTTAATAATACCACCAAGATTGATAACTCTTTTTGACATTTTAAGACAATAAAATAACATATATGAAGGTGATAAATAAATGAGAAGTTGTGGCATAAACAGCCAATTGATAAATAGGATCAAAGTGCAATCAGATCAATCTTCAATTATGTAGTGATGACAAAGGAGTGCTATAATGTTTTTACAAAAATTTTAAATTAAGATAGTTTCAATTGAATTTAATACGTAACATGAGGAATAATTATATTCCTTGAAAATAGACCAATTTAAAGTAAATTTTATTAAATTATTATATTGCTTTATAATTAAAATTCATGTTATAACCAAAAAAAACGTTTTTAAAGAAATTGTTGGATGTAATATAAAAATATTGTTTTTAGTTCTGAAGATGGGAATCAATGCCCCGAAACGTTAACAATTGTATAAAATTGGATAATAACAGTTTTTTTAATTCGATATATTGTAATGTTTAGTATCGAAAACCAATATTAAAAAAAAAATTAAATGAAGAAAACAAAATAAAATATTTCTACATGGACGGTTGGTTTGACAACAAAAGAACCAACACAATCTTGTTGATGGTGGACTAGTGGTGTGTTGTGTTCCTGTTGCTTTCTTTTTTATTGACAAATATAAATACATACTTTTTTTTTGTGATGTGTAATACTTAAATAAACAATTGTTGCCATTAAAGCTAATAAAAAGCTATGGATTGTTAATTTATATGACGGATCCAAGGGGGGACAAGAGGGGAAGATAAAATGACAATTTTTATTTTTGAAATAATTTTACATTATATCCTCCATGTTTTTATCTTAAACAAAACAAGGTTTGTTCCATAATGAAATAAGTTGTTATTTTATATTTTATCTCATTTCCCCTAAATGGAAACACGAATGAATCCCGCATGATTCGGAGAAACAGAAGATATCATGTAGATCATAAAAGTGGTAAAAATAAATAAATAAAATAAAACAAACAATATGAAAGTTTTGATTTGAATTAAAATAAATTTGGCTTATACCCATTTTTTAAAAATGTATTATTAATAAATAAATATATTATTTAATAAATTAATTTGGGTGAACAAAAACGCTCATACCGTCGGCCGAATTGGCTATGTATCTTGCAAGATACAAACGGTAAAATGTAATTGTTTAGGCAAATATCAAGTGAATCCATTAACAATTTTTTGTAATCCAATGTCTACATAACAATATACGAGAATTTCAATTTTAAACTGATAATGTGAGAGAGTAAATAATCAAAAACTGACCGAAAAGTTCCCGCATTTTAATGGCTGAGATACGATTCATAGTAGCAATTTAGAAAATAAACAAACCTTCACGGCGAAGTCGTGTTGGAAACTGATTAAGGTTATACTACAATACCAAAAGAGAAATATGGAAGATAAAGGAACTAAAATAGATGTACCAAATTAAAGCTGAAAATCAGGGAAAACTATGTATCTTGCTGACTATGGATCCACTATGGATACCACTGCCAAATTAAGGCTTAATAAAAATTATGGGTCTTTTCTACTACATCTTGGAACATCTGGAATGCCTTCTTCTCATCATTACAGAGATATGATTATAATTGAAATTGCTTCTGTGACAAATTGGAGAATATCCTTTTCTATTACTTCCTTGTACGAAGAAAAAGGAGGTATTATTGTAATCGCGAAAATTTTCGATTTTATAATTTCAACGGAAATGTCCATTTTGACTATCCCTGAATTCATTTTGACTAATTTCGTCGTGATGTGCATATCGTGTAAGTGCATATCTGGCATAACTCAAAAACGGTTAGCCATAGAATGTTAAAATTTTGTACTTAGGATCGATGAAAAATCTAGTTGTGAACCCTCCTTTTTGGTCACTACATGATTACCAGAAGTGGTACTTTATTTGAAGGTCATTATTGATTATCATCAAAAATTATATTAAAATATAATGCAAAACTTCTCAAATTAGGTATATAAGACTTGCTTATTAATATAAATAATATGATAAATTTTGGTTAACATTGGCTGACCGGAAGTGTTACTTTACTTTAAAGTCATATTACACTTTCATCAAAAATTATATTAAATTATAATGTAAAACATCTCAAATTAGATAAATAGGACTTTTATATCTATATGAATGTATTTATTTGAAGGTCATAATAAACTTACATCAAAAATTAAATACAGAAATCATATGGTTCGGTAATAAAGGTTAGAACCGCGATTTTGGTTCCACTCCAATTAAACATTTTTATTACTTGTTTTAAGTGTTAAAATTGAGTGTAAAATACTGGTTACCCTCCGCATTTGTGAGATGAACAAGTCAGCATCAGGAGAATAAGATATAAGTTAAGTGGGTTCTTCCGTTTAAATTTTCGAAACTGTCGATTTTCAATGCTTTATCTGGTGACATTGACTGTTCTAATGTTGTCACGGAACACGAAGAAATCTCTTGGAAACTAGTTACCTACTGAAAGAAAACGACATATAATAACGGAATGAGACATCCAGAAACAAGAGTATGCGTGTGTGTGTGTGTGTGTGTGTCAATAGATGGATGTCGCGACGCCGAGTGTCGTTTTTTGAGATACTGCAATCTTCGGAAACTAGTAACGCAATTCAGGATCACTTTTTTAGCCACCGATTTATAGTTTAATAGGCGTACAAGGAAGTCATGTGTTGTGCACATCAGATATTTTTTTAGCTATGAAATCATATTGATTGATGATGTGTTATTACCAAGTAGGTAATTTCCCACCTCCATATGGTTATAATAACCACTATTATTTCAATGTTAACTGTTAAATAACTGTTCCAAAAAAAAAAAAATCACTAAGGAGAGTAAAGTAGAAAAGACCCGAAATTATTGTACATACTGTAATAAGTTAGTTAATTGGTGTTATTTGTTTGGAAACAATTAGAGATTCGTCAGCTTCGCGGTTCGTCACTGTTTGGATAGTCCCTAATTTACCGCCGGCCAACTAACCATCTCTGAAATGTTAATTACCCTGTTCCGCTATTTTATTTAGAGATTCATAGCCACGTGCCTGAGTCCTCTGTGTAAATTTAATATCCCACAGTCAACAGATTAGCTAAGTATGGCTGACTAGAATATTTCTCCTCGTGAGGAGAGAGAGTTGCGGTGGTTGATATATTACTGTGCACTCGGAAGATATCTCAGGAGTAAAATATTCATTTAGTCGAAAATAGAAGGCACGCCTACAATTCTCGGTTCAAAATTTGACCTATAATGTGAAAAAAACTTCAAATAAAATGTATTTGATGTCACATATATAGAAAATGATTATAAGAAAACAAAAATATCTGATTTGAAACCACATGACTTCCTATTAAACTATAAACCGGTGGTTAAAAAAAAAGGCGGGAAATAAATTTGAGATGTTTTGCTTAATACTTTAATATAATATTTGATGAAAGTTTATGATGGTCTTCATGCAAAGTATCACTTCCGGCTAGCTAATTTTAATAAAAATCTAGTATATATTTTATATTCGTATAAAAGTAATATATACTAAATTTGAGATGCTTTGCATTATATTGTTATATAATTTTTGATCAAAATCTATTATGACCTTCATGTAAAGTACCACTTTCGGCATGCCAATTTTTACCCAAATCTAGTATGTTATTTTTATTGATATATAAGACTTAAATATTAAATTTGAGTGGTTTTGTCTTACATTATAATATAATTATTGACGAAAGTTTGTTATGACGTTCTAGTGAAATATCCCTTTCGGTTTCCTAATTTTTACCGAAATCTAGAATTTTATTTATGATAATGTAAAATTCTTATATACTTAATTTGAGATGTTCTGCATTATGTTTTAATATAATTTTTGATGAAAATCTATTATGATCTTCAACTAAACTACTACTTCTGGAGATCATTTAGCGACCGAAAAGGGATGTTCACAATTAGATCTCAAATACATAATTTCTCGAAAGAACGTACATAGAGACGCCACGACGAAACTAGTCTGGAGTGTACGGACAGAAAAATTTTCAGTTTTTTTTTAATGTCATTTTTAGACGCTCCTAAATGCTAGAAAACGAGAAATGGTTTCATAAAACAAAAAACAATGTGCAATTACGGAATGGAAAAAGAATTTTTAAATTTAAACTTAACACCAAAAACAAATTAAAGGAGTAAATTTGACTAATTTTGAGTTAGTGGATGACGTCACTGCCTAAGCGCACCGAACGGCGATAAGAGATATCATTCATTGCTAATTAGTGGATATTGATATTAACCTCTGAAGTCGATTGATAGATTCTGGTGTTGGTGACATGTGCTTAGAAGGTGTCACGTTGAATGCCACATCGAGATTTGTCTTATATTGTTATTACTATGTACAAAATTGGACTCTACCTCGATCAGTTGGATATTCAAAGTGAGGGGTGAACTGTTGTGGGAGTGAACTTCAATAGGTATAGGTTTCATAATCAGAATAAATTATGCTCGCTATGTAATCTCTCAAATAGACATGAAGTTATTTACAATTTTATAGCAGTTTGTCCCTTTCTTGCTGTATTTAGAATAACATAGTTCAAAATAAATATATTTGATGAGACAGAGTTTGTAATTTATTTAAATGGTAAAAACTGGAGTAGCCTTGTTGGTTATTGTAGAGTAGCATGGAACTACAAATATGAATTTATTAAATAATTAAATAAAATATTTTTTTTTATTATTTTTGTGAACAAACACATTTCCCTTAAATTATCATTATTATCCCTCAACATTAATATTTTTTTTTACCCACAAATAAATAACGTTTCGAAATTCTCTTTCATCCTCTGGGTCTTACAGTCTTTTGTTTTCTAGAATTCAAGAATACAACATCAACGCTATGTATAGATTATATAGACACAACTGACGAAATAATGTATTATGGAAAAAATAGACCTTAGAAAAGTATGGAATAAAATTAGAAAAGTATTTTATATTAGAGAAAATAACATAATTTAGGTAAAATAATTTTGTTTTAAAATTATATATTAAATTACATTAATAATTGAAAAATATGTATAGTGCTGATATTGTATGGTTGCATTGTAGAAAAAAAAAGAATGGAAAACCCAGAAGATGAAAGAGAATTTCGAAATGTTGTTTATTTGTGGGTAAAAAAAAAATTTTAATGTAGAGGAATAATAAAGATAATTTGAGGGAAGTGTGTTTGTTCACAAAAATCACAAAACTATTTAATTCAGTGATGAAAACTTCCGTAAAGTAGTAGTAAATTTATAATATAAATAATGAAATTATTAACTTTAATAATAAATGCTTAATATAGAATACCGATTTAAATATATTTTATTTTACTTTCGTATGATGTTTGTAAATAATTGCAGAGGCATTTATTCTTTAAAATAAGTAGTAATTTTATTATCTTAGCTTGTATTTTTGTAGATTCCCCTCATGAGGATTCTCCTATCTATATCTTTAGCGCTTATTTGTTATTTACTGTACACATGTGAACTTATTAGAAATAAAGGTATTAATATTATTATAAATTATGGTTTAGATAATAATAATTTTTCTAACAGTTCTAAAATAATAATAACTTCAACAACTTGACATTCATTTTCGACTTTGTGGTAAATAACCGATTCAGAAGGGCCGGTCAACCGCGTGCCATTCCCCTCTCATATTCTTCTTCTTGTGCAACTCTCACCTCTTAAATAATCTCTTGTGCTTATTTTATCCGCTTTATTTTATCTTTATTTTATCGCTTATTTTATCCGCTTTTATCTTTCGTATTATGTGCATTTAATTTCACTCTGACTTTATATTCTGCTTACGTATACTTCTTTTCACTGTGCTGTCCTACTTTCAAGTTCTTTCAAGACGGAAGCCTTCAAATTTGTTAAGTTCACATTTCCTTTTATCCCTACACCCACATTGTATTTTTCTTTATTCCGACTTCTAGTATCCTATCTGTGAACTTTTTACTTTATGCTATTCACCAGATTCTCTTTTTGTAAGTACTACTTATTTGTTTTATATTATATATTTTTGTTCTTGCCTTTTTACATTTTTTTGTTGTTACATCATTTGTTGTTAATTATAAATTTATCTCATTTCAATTTAACTCCACGAATTATCATCTCTATATATAATATCGTACTATAGATCCCTTTTCCGCCTCTCGGGAGCGATGGATTTTAAATTCTTATTAGAGCTTAAATATAAGTGATGGAAAAACTGAGAGTGGTCGGATCAAGACGGGGGTTCGGTTTTAATTATTTCGACACGAACATTTACGTTCCTACGGTTTTTAGGTTTCTATGAATGATAGAGGAGATTATATATTGTTTCCCATGTCTAAACCTAAATTAAACTGTTAAAATATAAGGACATTTTCCAGTGGGGCAAGCTAATTACTTATGAAGTATAAACTGTTACTTCAACATAGTCATTATAAACCATGTAGCTTCGCCAAATGTGAAGAAAGATAATTGTCTAATGCGAGAGTTCTCGCACGGGTGTACTAGTTAAAGCCCTCCATTCTTAATTAATATAATTATTCCTATGCTAAATATTTCACACGTATTGCAACGTTTTAATTAATTTTATTATTTTTATGCCGTTGGATAATTACTACTTTAGAAATTAGGCAGGTCTCCAACGTTCAAGTTAAATCTATCGAACGGAAAATATGTCAAACATTTTTTTTTTTTTTTTTTTTTTTTTAATCCACATGCTGTTACTCAATTTAAGAAGAAAATTTTGCAAATGTCCTCCATAAGCTATGGGAAACAAAATACAAATAAATCCATGAATTTATTTCTATTTTCTATTTTATGATAGAAACATTCATTTCCATTATTCAACTATCAATCGAGTAGGTCTTATAATCCAGCTTTATAGTCACACTTGCATCTTTTCTCTATGCAAAAATACTGCCGAAAAAAAAATTAGGGGGGCTCTAAAGAAACTGGCTGTCATTGATGGATGATATGTAGGTCCCTTAGGATAACGTCACAGCCGATATCCATCTGAACTTCACAGCTTCCATGTATCATGGCAAAGCTTTAACATGTCATCGTAAAAATGTTACATTTTATCGCGCTACCTAAGATATCCTAGAATATTTAGAATTATGTAGATTGCAGTTATCAAGGAATATGCCTCTACGATGTGCCTTCGACCTTCTGCCTACTGCCTCCAGCCTACTAAAGCATAATAGCTGGAACAACTTCCCAGTGGAATGGATCCTCATTAGCTTCTAGCGACTCCAGCATTGTCAGGTCATCATGCTCCAAGAACTGCAGTCGACTCGGAGGCAATTCCAGCTCCAGAGACGACCTATGACTTCCAGGATTATATGCAAATGAGCTAGTGTTGTCTAATGTTGTGCCCTTAGTGAACGTAGATTTGAGCCCATTGTCCTTGAAAGCCTTCAGGTGTAGTTAGTTGCAAAAGGAAATTTGAATATTCTATTTGTTTTCAAGGAATGTTTCAAATCAATTAATAATCCGAAATTTGTTAAAATAATTTTCTTAATTGAAATCTTTTCCCTAAAGCACTTGTAATTTTTCTATATAGCGCATCCACAAAAAAAAAAAAAAAAGAAAAAAAAGTTATGAAGAAAATAAAATTTTATTCACACCTAACTCAAAAAGTATAAATTTTTTTAATGAATCATATGCAAATCATTTATGGTTCATATAAAAATACAAATATGATGAATCATTTGAATGGCAATTTTATTTCCTATAATAAAAAAAAAAAAAAATCATCCAAAAATGGGCTTAGTATCAGCAGAGATATAGCGTTTTGAACTTTTTATACTTCTCATAAATTATTTCGGGTATGTTTCTATGCACTCTGGTTCACCTTAGTATAGTTTTTATTAAATTCGAAAATTATACATTTCCTGGAATATTTTAGATGTGCATTTGAAAGATAATTTGAATGTTTACGAAACTAAATACAAAAAAAAAAAATAATTTAGTCGGACTAATATAAGATATAGCTAAAAAAAATTTATTTTACTTTAATCCAAAGCGGTATGGAAATTCGTGTGAGCGGACTCACAAGATTTTTTTTTTTTTTTTTTTTACAGTTAGTAAAGATATAAAGGATGAAAAAAAATAGAAAAAATATGTATAAGTTTTTGAAAGTAAGTACGTTTAGGTATGTTCAAAGAATACAAAAAAATCCTTAATAATTGTAATCAACACTACAAAAAAAGTGAAATAATAAACCATCGAAGCAGGTAAAGAAAATATAAGTTTTATTTAATCTAATTTAATACTTTAATTTTTGATTTAATTTAATTATTGTATATTTTAAAAGAACACAATGGCTGCTTTCATTCGGAGAGGAATATGTATCTCTTCAAACTACTATACAGGAAAGTAATATAATGCGAGAATACTTATGATAAACTAATATTGATATAATTGTATCATAATTGTAATACTTTAGTTTGTATAACAATACCAATATTAAATTTAGTAATAATAGTCTAATAATGATACTAAATATTATTATAATAATCCAACTAATTAGCATCGAAATCAACCTGTCAATATTGCATATTTATAATAAATCATTATAATTAAAACATGTGTTAGTATGTAAAATACATAATCTTCTGTTTATTTCAACATCGCTTGAATAACTTCACCAGTTTTTTAAAAACAATTATATATATATATATATATATATATATATATATATATATATATATATATATATATATATATATATATATATGAGCGTATTGGTTAGTCACGGAAAATATTTAAAGTGGTGATAATAGACCTCAAGAGTAACAAAAAAGTTCATACAGAACAGAGTCCGTTTCTAAGTGCCACGTTTTTTGTTGAGTAGAAGGCAAGCACTTAAAAACTATTCAAGGTAATTAATTTCCAATGAAACCATCGGAAAGTAGACAAAATTCTCTTTATGAAGTGTAATTTCGCTTAACTATGTCCATTGTAAGGGGGCTTTGGGGTAGACCAATAGCTAAATGTTCTATTTATTTTATTTTAATCAAACGTAACTTGTGAATGCTTTTCTCATCCCCCTGCTGGGCTACTGATACCCACTTCTAGGAAAGTTTCTTCTTAATAATTAAGCTTTAATTTGTTATAGATGAAATCGAAGTTTCTTTTGGGATTGGTCTAAAATTGGCGCTTGATTTGCCAAAAAGTGTCCCATGGAATAAAATTTCCCCGACAAAGATGTGTTTTGAGAATTAAACTGACTAAATTAATTTTATTTCTAGTCAATAAAATAAGACGACATTACAGAATAAAAAGCTTCTTACATTGCCAAAATAAATATCTGCAAATTAATCAAAACAGTTCTGGTATTAAATATGAAATGAAACTGTCCCTAAAAGTAAAAATAAAATAGACATTTAGTTGACATCCGCATGATGGTATAGAAGGATCAATCTGATTGGTCAGTTGACATCCGGATGATGGTATAGAAGGATCAATCTGATTGGTCAGTTGACATCCGGATGATGGTATAGAAGGATCAATCTGATTGGTCAGTTGACATCCGGATGATGGTATAGAAGGATCAATCTGATTGGTCAGTTGACATCCGCATGATGGAATAGAAGGATCAATCTAGTTAGGGATTGATAAATTATGCGCCACTTCTATAAATTTGTTTTTATTGAAAATTAGTTTCGATTGTTATACATTCATCTTCAGTTCTAAAAACACATAAACATTCAAAAATAAGCAATTAAAAATTTGTATTTCAAAACTGTTGCACATTTTTGAATTTTTGTGTGTTTTTAGAACTGAAGATGAATGTATAATATCCGAAACTAGTTTTCAATAAAAAAAAATTATAGAAGTGGCAAATAATTTATCAATCCCTAATTAAAATAGACATTGACAAAGTAAAATGCATAATGTTTAAAAATTTAAAATAAGAAAATAATTTCCACACAGTTATTAAAAACACTTAAAATAAAAATATCATGAGTAAGAGAATTAAGCTGGTACAGAAGCTGTTTTGAAGGGAAAGGGAGTTGAGTCCTCTCCTACACTTTGTGAAAATTTATTTTAATAAGGATGTTTTTATTTTATGTTTGTTTTGTATTTTTTTCATTCAATTTTTTATGTTGCTGCAGAAAATGATTTAATAACTGTATCTTCTTTTTTTTTTTTCTACAGGAAGGATACGTCTCTCCTGTGAAGATGGTCCTTGAGGTCGTGGTCTTAATTAAACGACGAAAAGGATGTTATTAGGGAAGGCATGGGCTCAGGAGTTCTATTCTTTTGTCTGGAGGACCAAAAAGAGGAGTAGTCTATAGGGAATGGAAAAAAAGGTCGCAGAGAGAGCTCCTTGTTTAATTAGGGGACAAAGCGAATAATCGGGATGCAATTAAAAGGATTTAATTCGGAACGGGGCAAGATGGCGGATACCAACAGCTGTTTTAATTAGATCAGAATCTGCTCCGCTAATCCTCCTGTTTACTGCTCGGCCTTATCTGATCCCCTTCCGCTTCCTCCTAAATGGCCGGAAGGAGAGGAGGTGGGAGGGCCAGGTGTGTTTGCTAGCCTCTTTGGAATAGCCTTGGTTGCACCATAAGCCTGATTCAAGAAAATAATTTGAACAAATCCCAATATTACTTTTTGAGGGTCATTTGTAATGTGCAATTTTACATAAATACAATAATTATTTACAAATATAATAATTTTACAAAATATCGCAACATACGTTGACATTGAATTGTTACTTTATTTAATTTGAATTATGGTTTAAATCGGGGAAACTGGGGTAAAACTCAAAGCTAGAGTCAACCAGCATATATCAAATTGTAAAAACTAAAAAAAACACCAACCTTTCAGAATTAGCGCATCACAGCCGTTATTCAAATATTATGAATAGAATAAAACAGACTAATTTAATAAAACTAAAAGATAGACCCCTTTATGAAATATTAAGATTATAATATGACCTTCAAGTAGTTATGAAACTAACCTCTGTTGAAGAGAATAGCGTAAACAATCATATATTATATAATGATGGATACATTAGATATCGATATACCACTCGGCAGTTTTTCAGTTGCTAGTGCATACTGTTTAAAAAATATCTGGTGTGGAGAACACAGACTTCCTATCCGCCTATTAAATTATTAATCGGTGGCTCAAAAAGGGTTCTTGAATTTGGTTACTAGTTTCCGAAGATTGCAGTACCTCAAAAACGACATTTTCCGTGCATCCCTCTAACGCAATACACACGCAAGCTCTAGTTTCTGGAGGTCCGTTATTATTTTTCGTTTTCTTTCAGTAGGTAACAAGTTCCCAGGAGATATCTTCGTGTTCCGTGACAACATTAGTAATGTCAATGTCACTAGATAAAGCATTAGAAATCGATGGTTTCGAAATTTTAAGCGGAAGAACCCACACAACTTATATCTTATTCTCCTGCTGCAGACTTGCTCAGCTCACAAATGAGAAGGAAAACGATTATTTTATAATCAATTTCAACACTTAGTACAAGTAATAAAAATGTTTAATCAGAGTGAAAAAAAAAATCGGGTTTGTAACCTTCATTTTCGAACCATACGATCAATGAATATAATTTGAATATTAATTTTTGGTGTACGTTTTTTATGACCT
Source organism: Rhaphigaster nebulosa (assembly GCA_948150685.1). Classification (NCBI taxonomy): domain Eukaryota; kingdom Metazoa; phylum Arthropoda; class Insecta; order Hemiptera; family Pentatomidae; genus Rhaphigaster; species Rhaphigaster nebulosa. The sequence goes on from OX411308.1 coordinate 170,664,537, forward strand.
TCAAGTACCCCTTTTGGTTCATCAATTTTAACCAACATCCAGTATATTATTTATATTGATATAAAAGTCCTATTTACCAAATTTAGGATCTTTTACATTATATTCAATACAATTTTTGATGAGTTTATTATGACCTTCAAAGTACCGCTTCTGGTTTCCCAATTAAGACCAAAATCTAGTATGTTATTGTGGTTTCACACTTTTGCTTCCGATATAGTGAGCATTCGTCAGCAATTATTAAATGAAATGTTTTTATTTATTTTTTTCATTTTTTTACTGTTATTTCTTCTTTCAACCCTAATAAAACTAGTGATTTTTCTGTATAAAAAATAGGAATAGTAACTAGACTAGAGTGCAAGAGTTGATATATTTTGGAGTTTTTCTATTCGAGTTGGTGACAATAGAACTAAACCTGAAGACCTTATTGGAGGAGAACGGTGACAGAAGACAAGGAACTATTGACTTAGCAGCTCTTCCCCTCGCTGCTAATCTCATTAGGTGGCTTTGGATTCGGATCCTCCGATATAACGCCTCTATTTCCTAGTCTTTACTGCTTCAGTGCTTCCTATCCAAGTTTATACATAATAGATACTCGATCCCTTCAAAGCCCTGACATATTTAATCAATAATATTGAAGGAATCTTTACATCATGCTCTTAATATCATATAGATAGTCTCTTCCGCTCTCTTTTTCTATTGTATATAGATATGAATTGTGTTATAATCGAAGAGATTTGGGAAGGCGTCTGGGCAGAAGATGTTGGGGGAAGGACGAAATTAATATGAAGAAATTAATATGACTTTTACAATAATTTTTTTTAGGGCTCCTCCGATCTTTTATATTTATTTATCCATTAGTTTTCTGTTTTGAACTAAAATATAATGTGCATACTTTAGTCGAGTAATTTTCTTGGGATTTATATTAAAAAGTGGTGTTCTATTCGAGAGAATATATCATGAAATAGGAGGCACTTAAAATAAAATATCTGACTTGGGCACCTCATGAATTCCTTGTACGCCTATTTAACTATAAATCGATGGCTCAAAAAGTGACCCTGAATTTGGTTACTGGTTTCCGAAGATAGCAGTATCTCAAAAACGACACTCATTTCGTTATTATATATAGTTTTCTTTCACTTGGTAACAAGTTCCCAGAGATTTCTTCGTGTTCCGTGACAACATTAGAACTGTCAATGTCACCAGATAAAGTATTGGAAATCGACGGTTTCAATATTTTAAGCGGAAGAATCCGCTTTACTTATATTTTATTTTCCTGCTGCAGACTTGTTCAGCTCACAAATGCGGAGAAAAAAAAAGAAATATTGTACACTAAATTTTATCACTTAAAACAAGTAATAAAAATGTTTAATTAGAGTGGAAAAAAAATCACGTCTATAACCTTTATCACCGAACCGTATGATCTCTGTGTTATATTGTCAATATACCTTTTGATGTAAATTTATTATGACCTTCAACTAAAGTACCCCTTTCGAATCTTCAATTACAACCAAAATCTATTATATTATTTATATTGATATAAAAGTCTAATTTACCAAATTTGAGATGTTTTACATTATATTTTAATATAATTTTTGATGAAGGTCTAATATGACCTTTAAGTAAAGTATAAATTTCTGTTTCCCAATTTCAACAAAAAATTATTATGCTAATTATATTGATATGTAAGTCTTATATACCAAAGTTAAAAAGTTTTTCATTATATTTTAATATAATTTTTATTGAAAGTAAATAGTAAATAATAAGTCAATAATAATGAACTGAAGTAAAGTACCACTCCGGTAATTATTTTGTGGACCTAAATACAAATTTTTAATTTTCTATGGCTAACCGTTTTTGAGTTATGCGACATACGTACGAACATATGTTCAGACGTCACGACGAAATTAGTCAAAATAGGGATGATCAATATGGATATTTCCGTTGAAATCTGAAAACCAAAAATTTTCGCGATTTCAATACTTCCTTACCTGCGTACAAGGAATTAAAAAAAAAAATAAATACACAATAAAAAAAAGATTTCAATGAACGACTTTTGCTTCCAAAATGCCTATATTCTGACGTAAGGCACCTGGTTCGCCGAAGCACTAGTTTAAATAAAAAAGAAACAACACTGACCATGTCTCGTACGTTTAGAACCATTAATTGACTAACCCAATGTTACTGGGGCTGAAGAGGCGTACATCATCCCCGAAACGTCAAGAGAATGCAAATTTAAGCTATTGAGCTTTTATTGTGACCTTGAGTGTGACCTAAAGCATATTGAATGAGAAAATATTTGAAGTAGAAAAGGAAAAGACAAACAAATTAGTGAAGAGAAGAGAAACAAAAACTAATCTGTTTGTCTAATTAATTAGGAAGAGGGTCATCTATTTCGTTGGGGCTAGATTAATGACCGCAACTTTTGTTTAGGTCCCCATTGTTATCGGTTCCGGCTCTACATACTCGCTCTATATAAAGTCACACTCATGAATTTTAATTTCAAAACTTACCCTCTAATGATCTGGATTCATTTTTATATAGATATTTTTTATATTATAGAAATTCTAATTACAAGGAAGATTAATTTGTATGCACTGAAACCACAAAATAATAATGTGATAATTTAGCTTTGATCTGGGAAGTTTGCGGTTTCACTAAAAACATGTCCTGCATTGAAACGGCAGTGTAATTTAATTTTAAACTTAAATTATTTATTTAAGAATCCATTTTTTATTAATTTTTCAGCTGAAGATCTATAGGCCAGCCATTCGGCCTTCAATACATAGGCCAGCCATTCGGCCTGCAATACATAACTATTTCTAAACACTGCGTTCTCCTTGAACTTCGTGCATTATTTGAGTCTTACCTGGAAGTTTCGCACGTGCTCTTAATTCGCTATTACTTAAACTCGCCCAAATACGTTGTTTGAGGACATGATTCAAAGTTCTGGTTGCCTCAGCCTCAAGATTTTTTTTTGCTTAAAAAGTCGCAAGGCGTTAAATCGGGATTTCGATAGAGCCAAGGAATATCCTCGTTTCAAGGAAGTACACAGTCCAGGAACAAATCATTCACAGCATTCATTCATTGTCGCCTCACCAGAATCTTACGAGCTCTCAACCTCACCTCTAATCGTTACATTTCACTACCTAAACCACTTGGCGAACATTGTGTTTACAAAATGGGATTTTTAACATATTCTACGCCAAATTAATTAAAAATTAATTTTTTAATAAATTATTTAATTTTGAAATATTTCATTTTCACTGCCTGCGACTAGACTTGGTCTGATTGTAAAATTCTTGCCTCTTCGATCATTTCCAAAAATTCCTATTTTGGTTTATTATTTAAAAATTTAATCCCCATCAAAATTTGAGATTTCACTTTTCAAGATACGTAGAATCCAAAAAGAGAATACTAAAAAAAAAAAAAGTACGTAAATTATTTACGTATTATTAGAAAATTATTATTTGGCTTCTTCTTTTGTGATATGGCACCAAAGTCAAAAGTCGCCCCTAGATGATCCTGGGAACTCGACATTATCATCCAATAATCGGCCATTCGCAAGGAAATCGCGGCTGATTAAAGGTTTTGTAGGTCTATATCTCGGTCATTTATGAAGATGTTCTGGAATCATTATAACAAATCTTTAAAATATTTTTTTTTTTATTCATACAACATTTTGGAAATAATAGACCATTGTATAATAATTTAAAGGGTTCTTTTATTGCAATTATCTTATCCAATATCCTCTAGGGGCTTAGCGGCTCGTTTCTTCATAATTCCTGATCAAAAACGGAATTACTTAATCGTGTAGAAAATAATTTGTTAGCCTTTCTTGAAATACTTTGCAGTAGAATATTATATTATATTGAAAACAACGTAAATTGTTTTATTAAAGGTCAAACAGAGTAGGGATATTCCATCAGGGGAAGAAGCGTGGGCCAGTGGGCTCAGATTCAAAGCAATAATTAATAGTTCGAACGCCGACACATATTTCCTTTTAGCTCTAAGCGAGTTCCCTGTTTTGGCTGAATTAAGATATTTCGAGGCTGAAAAATTCTATAAAAAAATTAAAATTTATTAGTATTTAGTATTTTATTAATGTATTTAATAATAATATAATAATTAATTGGTTACTAGCTTTGCTTTTAAAGATGGTACAGCCCTGATTCTTACAAGAAAAAATAAAACACGAGATCAAATAAAGGCATAAAGAAGTTGTTTTTATATAAAGTTATTAACAGAAATAATTTTTTAATATAATAAGTAAATTTCTCCTCAAGCAAATGATTTAAATAAAAACAATAATAACTTATCTGAAGTATATATTAATAGGCAAACAGTACTTTCATTGTACCGATTACTCCACTGGTATGCATAGCAGGGAGAAAATAGATAACCTATTGGATAGGTATTGTCGAGTAGATGTCCACAATATAAAAAAAAAATAACATATTTTCCCGTTAAGACAGGTATAATCTCAGATTCTTTGTGTCTACCACAATCATAGTTTTGTTCACAACTCATACAATATCTCAACAAACGTTTCAGGCATTTTCTCATCTTCAGGATTTAACTACAATATAATTTACTTTGTTTTTTAAAATAAAGGTTTTTAACCATAAATACTGAAAATGAGGCAAAACACCGGAACGTTGATTATGATATTGCAAGAGTTTGAATAAAACCACAATAAGGAAGATTGGGAATTTTCACATCCTATTATTAAATATTGATAAAAAAAATACTATATATTTACGGATGAACTCGCCCCATTCAGTTTAACGATAAAATATTTATTCACATTATTTGAGGTAAACACATAAGTCTATAGCACTCCATTATAGGAGTGATATAGAGGGATTAAAATATTTTAAAAGGATCGTAAGAGCCCTTAGTCCTTCAGTGGTAGTAGGATATGATTATTGTCCTTGTTGAAGCACAACCATTTTCCTGCTAATGCTTTCTTAAATTCTGTTCGCATTTCAGTCATCATTCGTTTCTATTTCATCGAATATTTCCTGATTCAAGAAGCTGGATATAGTTTCAGATGTTAATATTTTCTAGTAATTAAATTTTAGTATGACAAATATCAGATGTGGACAACACATGACTTACTTGTATTAAATGATAAATAGGTGGCTCAAAAGGGATCCTCAATTTGGTTACTAGTTTTCAAAGATTTCAGCGTCGCTACGTCCATCTATTGATACACACACACAAGCTCTTGTGTTTCTGGAGGTCTCATTCCGTTAATAAATGTCGTTTTATTTCAGTAGGCAACAAGTTTCCAAGAGATTTCTTCGTGTTCCGTGACAACAATAAAACTTTCTATGTCATTGGAAATCGACTATTACATTTTAAACGGAAGAACTCGCTTACCTTATAACTTATTCTCCTGCTGCTGACTTATTCTGATCACAAATGGGGAGGAAAACAATTATTTTACAGTCAATTTTAACACTAAAACAAGTAATAAAAATGTTTAATTAGAGTGGGAAAAAAACTTATGGTTTGTTTAGCTTTATTACCGAACAATATGATCTCAATATTTAATTTTAATATAATTTTCGATGTAAGTTTATTATGACCTTCAAGTAAGTACCCCTTTTAGCTCTTAATTGTAACCAAAATCTATTATATTATTTATATTGATGTAAAACTCTAATTTACAAAATTTAAGATGCTTTACATTATATTTTTAATATAATTTTTTATGAAAATCAATAATGACCTCCAAGTAAAGTATCTCTTACGGTTATCATACAGCGACCAAAAAGGGAGGTTCACAACTAGATTTTACAGCTATTCTAAATACAAAAGTTTAACTTTCTACGGCTAATCGTTTTTGAATTAGGCGAGATACGCCCGTACGAACGTACCAACAGACGTCACGACGAAACTAGTTAAAATGGATTCAGAGATGGTCAAAATGGATTTTTCCATTGAAATCTGAAAACCGAAAATTTTCTCTATTACAATACTGCGTACAAGGAAGTAAACACCAGATCATAAAAAAAATGTTTTTTTTGTTTTGTTTTACCTATCGAAGTAATCCTTTGAAAGGACCATTTATTTGTTCGTACATTTTTATGCAAATCTCTGCTTAATAACTTGTAAAAATATAAGTTGTTTATAAACAGAATGCTAGTAGAAAACATATTTAACATTAAAGATTATGGGTATAAATATTTAACAAATAGTATAGTACTACACCTCCTCAATTTTGGGTCAACTTTTCAAAATCCTAACTATTTACAATTTTCATTAAAATCGGGCCAAAATGTATTGTACAGTACGAATTCGGTCACTGTCCAATTTCTTCCTTTCGGAATTGTAGACATAATTTATTTAGACCTTTACGTCTCGTACAATTGCCATTCGTAAATTATATGAAAAAAGGTTTGTTCTTTGACATCTAGAGAACAAATTCTGTCACTACTTATGTTGAATCATTTCAGATATGATTTGATGTGTCCATGTTCAGTAAAAATCAGTTTGTAATTTGTGGATATCAGTGTATTGCAGTTTTTAGTAGTCAATCTGGAATAAATCTATGTAAACTGGGTGATTTGTCTGAGTGGGGCCAGTGCTTGTTCCAGCTAAAAATTGAATTTTCTCTAAGATCGTATTGTATAAAGGACAAAGGTGTATTAAAAAATGACGGGGATGGATCGCCTTGTGCTGTCTCTTTAACTAATTTGTTAGCTATCTCATTTCCCTCATTGGCATGGCAGAGTGTAATACCCAGCGGCACCTCTGTCTCTTTTGATTATTGGATATAGTTAGGCAAGAAGATCCCTCATCCAGCTCCTTTTTAGCCTTCTTCGAGTGTTGTTAGGCATATTGGTTGTAGCTGTGCCTTGTATGAGTGAGGAAGTCCGTGTAAGTTATCGTGAAATCGTTTGTAGTGTGTCCTTATGAGTTCACTAACTGTTGGCATATTGAGGTTTGTATGTAAGGTAATGTTACTGATGTATGATGGAGCTTTTTAGATATCTTATATCCAGCATTTAATATCAAAACACTATAATTTCTACTATTTAATTTGTTAATTTTTAAAGTGGCCTCGAGACCTTTTGTAAATATGCTATCGGAGTTCCTGGCAATGACCAGTTTCTACACTCGATCCTGAACTTCTTTGGCTCTGGTGCCATCATCGATTCTCCATTGGGTTTTAATACGAGTGACACGGCTGGAAAAGAAGCGCTGGGATCTGTCGGAGTCCTGCTTCTCCATCCTCTTACGAGGTAGGGAAAGATGCAAAACTTGGTTCGGAGTTTCCAAGGACGGTAGAATGTATTGTACATATGTATGGATATGTTCTTAATGAATATTCAATTTATATTTTAGTAATTTTAAATTTCATTTAAATCTTTAAATTTATTTTCTTTGTCTTAAAGTATGTTCTATTTACTTATTCATAATTAAAATTTAATTTAAATCTCTAATGATTTATTCCTTTGTTCTGTTTAAATATAATATATATATATATATATATATATATATATATATATATATATAAATATAAATATATATATTTAGGACGTTTTAATATTAAGTTGTTCAAATTTTGATATTTCGTTATATGTGTTGTATATATCATTATATTTTAATACCTGTTTGTCATTATTGTGATATATCAGAACACCAATGCCCCTAATTTACCTTAATGAAATTTCAGTCTGATGAAAGTTTATTACGGTGATTCCATGGTAGTAATAATGTTGCTTATTGCGATTGGTAAATTTCTAATTATGTTTGTGGGTGCATTGTTGTCGTACGGCACTGCAGTGGACAAGAACGTTTGCAGTCTGTAGCAGCCGCAGTTTGCTGTTCGATTCTCGCCGAATGGCAACAGTGCTGCTGAATGGATCTATAGGAGACACTATACAACTGTCAACAAAGTTAGCTACCACCGCAGGAGCGCCCTCTGCAACTAGATGCAAATTGGCTAGGTCTATATTGTATATCTTCTCTCAACTGTTGTATCCTCTCCTTTTGATAGTTCTATCCTTTCCTGAATTTCTCTCTTAATTAGTTTATAATTGGATTCAGCAAATGAAACAAAATAGAAATACAAGGTGTTCCCACCCACACGAATTTCCTTGGGTTCACAGTCCAATATAAAAATTTGGATTAAACAAAAAATATAGTTAGTAGCAGAAACGCTGATGATTTCGGTGGTATAAAATGGGACACATTTTCTAATGTAGAAGAAATTTAGTATCTAGGACAACTTAAAGAAACGAAAGCTAAGAAGAAATAAATACAAGTTTAAAAGTGGACAATGGTCGTTATTTCTCACTGTTAAGATTCACCGGAGAATTTATGGGGCTACAAAAAGTGGAATTTCGGAGCATGCATCTTGTAAATATAATTAAAGTGGGTATCTAACATTGTTGGGTTGGATTAAGAAATTTCAATTAGGGCTGAAGCGAGATTTGAAATGAAGGAGTAGACGTATATGACAGAATTATTTTTTAAGGCTAATCTTTGTTAGTATTATTCTGTGACAGATTTAAATTAAGAATAGGAGTTATAAATAAATTAAATTAAACTTAAAAATAAACTATTTAGGATAAATCACGGGTTATAGGTCGTGGTAAAGGAAGTTGTTTGATGCAAAAGCGGATATCGTCTACTAAGCTTTCCTGATGACATATTTAGATTCACAAATTCTTGTATTATTGAATTTAAAATTGACAAGCATGCTGTATTTTTCTTTCAAATATATTTTTATAGTTTTTTACAAATAGGCTAAAATATTAGTTTTGGGCATGGATGTATGGGGTTATGGTCATCATAGTAAAAGCTATTTATGGTCACTACTTTGTGTATTCTCCCATGTGATCAAAACATTCTTAAATGATTGCCAGTTATCTGAGCTCAGATCACTTTTGCCTCACCCGTTTGGAGTTCAACTTGTTTAACTAATTACAAAAAACTGGAAAGAATACAAAATTTATGTATGAGAATTATCAACAACTTACCCCCGCGGGTATATAAAAATAACCACCATGCAGAAAGACTTACAACTCCCTCCAATAAAACAATTTTCCTTAACACAAACTACTTCATATTTCAGTAAAACAATAGCTTCTGAAAATCCATTAATAAAAGAAATTGGCAAATACAACAAATCCTCCCTTAAACGCTACACTCATAAAGGAACAAATCATGTGTTGCCAATATAATGCCTTAGGGATTTTAATCTAAAACATTCAATTCAGATTCTTAGGGATTTAAATTTAACTAAAATTCTTAGAGATTTTAACAGTCGAATCTCGACAATTTGGATTTATCGATATGATAATGAATTTTTTCCTGATTCCTTATTGAGAAAAAAAATTAGAGTATAACACGAAATATAATATATATATATATATATATATATATATATATATATATATATATATATGAGATATAGTCTGGAGCATAGCATTATTGTACTTAATACCTAAATGTCTTATGTAAACAATGATAAATGTATATAAGTAGGATTACTAGGAGGAATAAAGTAGTCTTTGTGCGTATTCTTTCTCTAACCTTTTACTTTTTTTTATCAGTTTTAACTTGCTATCACGTAACTGGTGCCGAAACCCGGGACGAAGTACGATCGGAGCTTAACCATTCCGAAACCCATTTTATTTTTATTTTTTGAGCTCTCGGTTTCGTGACAGAACGGCGTGATCAGGAAAGAATAGAGAGATGGCGACCAACGAAATACTGAGACCGCCAGTGTTAAATATACAGACGAATGTTCCACCGATGGCGGAGATCTCATCTCTACCGGAGAGCACTTTGGCGGCAGCGCACGCGAACGCATTAGAGTGGCTAAAAATCAAAACAGCAACGTCACAGGACCTGAGGAAGGCGGTATCGGAACTGGAGAGATTCACAGGAGAAACAGGTGAGTTGAATAATTTTTTTAAAGGAGGCGACCGCTTAATAACAAGAATAGAGGCGAAGGCATCAGAAAATCTGTTGGGCCGAGAAGATGCGGAAGCATTGAAGGCAGCTCTAATATGCAGAATTAAAAGAAACATATTGAATCAGATTCAAGCAGATGAGGAAACGCCATGGGTAGTATTAAAGGAGAAACCAAAGAAGGCATTCGGAGGAGGCAGATGGACCCCGGAAGAGGACATCTTTCAGATGTTCCGTGAAGTCAGACAGCCACGACAGTCGAGTGGGCCATACGCAGGGACGCTTCTAGCCCGGTACAATCGAATCACGGAGAAAATGAGGGAGACATGGAGTGTGGAAGAAGTAGAAGCCAGGATGATCTTCCTGTCAACAATACCTAAGGTACAGCTGGCTAAGGAGACAGGAAATAAAGAAGGCCTGCATAGAGAGCGGACCTTCGTTGAATGCGCTCAGGAAATGGTGGATGTGAGCGCGAGAGATGAGGAAGCCCGAATGGAAGTCAAAGAGACCGGGTGGACTAGAATGATATATAGACTACACAGACTACTTGGAAGAAGAGAGAGTTTGGAGATAGCAGAAGAGAGAGGGACGCACTGGGAGAGAGAAGACCAGGACTACCGAAGCCAAGGAGCACCGGTAGGAAAGAAGATCGTAAGTGTCACGGTTGCGGGAGATTTAGTAGCCCAATGCCCATGAACCAGATGTTTCGAGTGCGGGACGGAAGGGCACATCGCCAGGCAGTGCCCTTACATCTACAGAAGGAAGGAGACGGCCCAGCAGGAACCAATGGAGGTAAATGCCCAAAGGATTCGAAGAAGAAACGGCTCGCGGAGACTGAGCGGATCATCAGCGGAGTCAACGGAGACATCCGAGAATTCGGAATCAGAAGAGGAAGTAGACGATCCAGGCAATAAAAGCGGTGAGAGGAGCGGAAGGAGCAGTTGGAGGCGAGTATCGGGAGGAAAGAAGCACCGACAGGAAGTCTGAGGAAAGTGGCGGCAGAGAGGCAACCGCAGGTTAGTAAGCTATAATGTGAGAGGGAAACACACAGGTCTGCCTATAATCAAAGCAGAAGGCGGAGTGAGATGTTTGGTTGATACCGGGAGTTCCAACACCATCATGTGTCGGGAAGCGTTGGAAGAGCTGAGTGGCGGAGAGAGGATACTCCAGATCCAGGTATGTTACTGTAAATTAATCACTCTGGGTGGCCCATGTGAAGTAGAGGGAGAGGCAGAGATAGAGCTAAGTAGATGGGGAGCTAGGGGGTCCAATTTAAAAGTACATATCGTAGGGGGTATGCCCCGGGATTACCAGGTTATTATAGGGTGCGATGTGCTAGGAAAGGTAGGCGCGAGGATTAAGAATAGCAATGGGAAATGGAACATTGGGATAGGGGGAGAGAAGTTTAAATGCCAAAATCTCGTAAAGGACCAGAAAGCGCGAGTAGGCGCGATCAATCGAACGGTAGACTGGAGATAGACGTTAAGAACAGAATACGGGGATGTCTTCTTCAAAGAAGGCGACGTACTGGGAGCAACGGGAAAGACACTACATGAAATCCCGCTAAAACAAGAGAGGGTGACTTACGTCAAAGAAAGGAGATACCCGCAAGCGTTACGTCATCACATCCGGGAAGAGATAGAGAACTTAAAGAAACAGGAGATAATTATAGATAGTACGTCCCCCTACAACAGGACTTTGTGGGCAGTGAGGAAAAATAGAGCGCCGGGTTAGGAAAAATACAGGGTAGTGATAGATTACCGAAAGCTGAATGAAAATACGATCGATGAGAAATATCCGATTCGAAGATATTTTAGACAGGTTGAGCGGGGCAACGATATTTAGCACATTGGACTTAAAGGCAGGATATTATCAAATAAAAATGCATCCGAACGATCAACCCAAGACGGCTTTCACGTTTGAAAGAGGGTACTACGAGTTCACGAGGATGCCCTTTGGATTAAAAAATGCTCCCATTACGTTCCAGCGCCTCATGGACGAGTTCTTACGGGGTATAGATGAATCAGTATGCCAAATCTATATGAATGACCTGTTAGTTTTTAGTAAAACCGAAAGTGATCACGTGGAACATTTAAAAAACCTACTTGACAGGATGCGACAATTTGGACTAAAACTATCCAAGGACAAGTCAATAGTGGGCCAGGGACAAATAAATTTTCTAGGACACACCATTTTGAAAGAAGGAGTCAGACCTGATGCGAATAAAGTTGAAGCCATACGGAAGATAGCGGTGCCCAGGGATGTAAAAGGCATTAGGAGGTTATTGGAGACGCTGAATTATTACAGGCGGTTCGTGCCGGAAATGACAGAGTTTTTAGTACCCCTCAATAACCTATTGAAGAAAGGGCGGAAAATAATAGTCACTGCAGTAGTGGAAGATAATATCCGGAAATGCACGGAGAGGCTACAGATGGAGCCGGTACTGGCGTTCCCCGATTTCGAAAAACTATTCACAATTACGACGGATGCAAGCGAGTACGCGCTGGGGGCAGTATTATCTCAAGACGGAGACGGGAGGGGGGAGGAGGGGAACGTCCCGTAGCATACGCCAGCAGGCGCCTCATGGAAACGGAAACCAGGTACAGCGCCCTCGAAAGGGAACTTTTGGGGATTGTGTGGTCCATTGACCACTTCAGGCCCTACTTGTTCGGGAGAAAATTCCGAGTACCTGCGGATGCAATGGGTTGGGAAGTTAAAAAAATCCTCCGCGAGGGTTACTCGGTGGAAAGAATTCCTAAGCCAGTACAACATATCGTATACAAACCGGGCAAAGAGAATGTGGTAGCGGATCGGCTGTCCCGAGCAATGACGGTAAACGCGATAGAGGAAGACGAAGAGGAACCATCCAGGACCGTGAGACAATTTCTGCGGGAGTGGACACCAGAAGGGGAGGGAGAACATGAAACAACAGACGAAAGACAGGGACTTTCGGAAGAGGAGAATCCGAACGACGAAAGACCGACGGATTAGAGAGCACAATATCGTCGCCATTGAGAGTGTTAAGAAACCCACAAAACGTATGACAGTTTATATCGAGCAATTAAATCTCCCAGCGATATCAACATCTTAGTAAGCTGGAGTACCCTCGTCTCAGCACACAAACAAACTTTGTACATAAAATTTTTTTTATTTCAATTTGTTTTTTAATGTTGTTTTGTGATACCAAGTGCGGTAAGTGTGTTAATCGGCTACATAGCCACAAAGGTTTCGTTTATGTTAATTTTTAGGTAGATAGCTAATAAGAAATTTATAGCTATATGAAAAATAACATATAGCTATAAGAAAGTTTTTTTATGTGTTGTTCCTATACTTTTTTAGTGGTAAGATGTGAGTTTGTTCAGTTTAACTTGTGATTTAATTTTTTTAGATATATAATGTGTATTTTATTAAATGTGTATTTTCTTTTTATGTCATGTTAGGATAAACAGAAAAATTGTTTTATTTTTTTATTTTTATGTGCGAAGTTTACGAAGAATGTACGTAAACTGGCGGGGAGGGAGTTATAGTCTGGAGCATAGCATTATTGTACTTAATACCCAAATCTCTTATGTAAAAAAAGATAAATGTATATAAGGAGGATTACTAGGAGGAATAAAGTAGTCTTGATTCAGTCTTTGTGCGTATTCTTTCTCTAACCTTTTACTTCTTTTTGTCAGTTTTAACTTTCTATCACGTAACTTATACATATATATATATATATATATATATATATATATATATATATATATATATACATATATTATATTTCAAATTACTCGTTAATATAGTCCATTTGAATTTGTTAGGATCTATAGCAGCCAGTATCAATATTAAAACTATTTTTGGCATAAGGACCTTTGAAGGACTTCTATCCCCTCCAAAGCTTGTTTCATTTTTAGAACATTACACTAGATTTATAAATTTGGACACTAATAACATTTTTGTGCACTTGTTCTTAGATTTAATTTTCGTAATGTTTTGTATACATATCTGTATATTTTTTAATATGCATAGTATAAAAATGTTATGATCATCATTATATTTGTTCTTATTGTTTCCTTTAATACTATTTAAATTGATATTTTGGTTCTGATAGTCGAAAAGACCAAGGTTTTGTACTAAGACACCTGTATTGAGGTTTAGAATTCTTAGAATAATCACATTTCGAGGGAGGAAACGTTTTATTGTTTAATTTTAAATCAGTGGGAAATATGTTTTTTTTTTTCTCTCTATCTCTCTTTTTTCTTAATGCAAAGCTACCGGGCTCGGGCTCTCTTTCCACAATTTCACTTTAACCTAAATTTTTGCTTTTATATTTCCGTTTACATGAAATTGCTTTTAGAAAACAACGGTAAAAATAAATAAATTAAGAAAAAAAAAAGCTGGATATCTTGCATTATAATAATTTCCGTAGGGAAAAGCCTGTAAGCTCCTACTCCATGTTTCCTCATAGGAAAATGCTAAAGAGGCAGGTTCAATAAGCTGGAAACTGGGTTTCCCTTCCTAAGGTAAATTGACCAGAAAAGACTTTTCCTATTAGGGTAAGCACTTTTTTTCCCCCTTACAATGTAATTTATATGTATACCTACCTTAAAAATTAAATAATAATAATTTTATTTACTAATAACATGTATTTATTTTAAATATTTAATGAAGGTTTAGATAAGACTGGGTAAAATAACCCACATAATGGACCGATGAAATAAATGGGCTATAGAAAGGCGATAACTGTCACTTGCGGTTTTAGCCGAAACCCAACCGGTTACCGCAAGTCAATATGTGGTCTTCATCATTACTCATGTTCTTTATATGATAAAATTATGCATTTATCTGTATGCATTATTATATCTTTATTTTTATAATATTAATAAATATAAATTACGAGATGAAGAACCATTTTTTCACACATTTATTTTACTGATAAGAACTTTTTAAAAAGGCATTATTTTGTTTTGTTACGTTTCGGCCCTCTTTTTCTTGTATACAATATTTTTGACGATTTTAACTTTACAAGCTCTCAGTTAAGTCAAAATATTAATTATTTTTTACAAACTACTTAAATACTGCCTTGAAGGAAGCTATTTTGAAGTAGTTTTCACTTCCTTCAACGAAGTAAAGGAAGTATTGTAATAGTGAAAATTTTCGGTTTTCAGATTTCAACGGAAATATTCATTTTGACCATCCCTGAATCCATTTTTACAAGTTTCGTCGTGATGTCTGTACGTAAGTTCGTACCTCCCATAACTCAAAAACGGTTAGCCTTAAAAAGTTGAAATTTTGTATATAGAATTTATGTAAAATCTAGTTGTGAACCTCTCTTTTTTGTCTTTACATGATTACCAGAAGTGGTACTTGAAGGTCATAATTGATTTCCGTCCAAAATTAAATCGAAATATAATGCAAAACTTTTTAAATTTTGTATTTATAATTTATATATTAATTTAAATACCATACTAGATTTAAGTCAAAATTGGGAAACCACAAGCAGTACTTTACTTGAAAATCATAATAAATTCTCATCAAGAATTATTTTATAATATAATGTAAAACATATCAGATTCGGTAAATAGGACTTTTATTATATCAATATAAATTATATACTAGATTTTGGTTTAAATTGGTGAGACGAGAGGGGTACTTTACTTGAAGGTCATAATAAGCTTACATACAAAATTATATTCAAATTAAAAACAGAACTCATATGGTTCGGTAATAAAGTTTACAAACGCGATTTTTCTCTACTATAATTAAACATTTTTATTACTTGTATTAAGTGTTAAAATTTAGGGTAAAATATTTTTTTTCCTCCCCATTTGTGAGCTGAACAAATCTGCAGCAGGAGAATAAGATATAAGTTAAGTGGATTATTCCGCTTAAAATGTCGATTTCCAATGCTTTATCTAATGGCATTGACAGTTCTAATGTTGTCACGGAACACGAAGAAATCTCTTAGAAACTTGTTACCTACTCAAAGAAAACGACATATAATGACGGAATGAGATCTCCAGAAACAATAGCTTGTGTATGTGTGTGTGTGTGTGTGTGTGTGTGTCTGTGTGAATAAATAGATCGATGTCGCGACGCCGAGTGTCGTTTTTGAGATGCTGCAATCTTCGAAAACTAGTAACCAAATTCAGGAACACTTTTTGAGCCACCGATTTATAGTTAAATAGGCGTACAAGGAGGTCATGTGTTGTCCACATCAGATGTTATTATTTTTAAATAATGTATAATGATATGGACAACAAGGAATATTGTAAGGAATATACTGGGTCACAAAAATGAAATATTTGACTTAAATGTTCCAAAATATAATAATGTTTTAAAATAATGACTTTTTAAAAAGTTTCTATTGATAAAATAAATGTGGTATTAAGTGATTCTTCATTTCTATTTTATTTTCCCTTACCTATGTACAAAGTATATATTGTACAAATATGTACATATATACACACACATATATATATATATATATATATATATATATATATATATATATATATATATATATATATATATATATATATATATATATATATACTATCTACAAAATAGGGGAAGTATTGCGATCGTGAATCACAAATATTTATTTTTATGTACCAATTCTGGATTAGTAAAGAAAAACGAGAAGAAAGTGGTGATAAATTTTAAAGTTAAGCCTCACTCTGGACTACCAAAAAAAATCGAAGAATTTCTCATTCTAAGAATTTGAGGCATTAATCGATGGAGATCCGAGACAAAATCAAGAGGCGCTTACGGGCGATCGATATAGGATAGAATTGATTCATTAGAGCCGTACAATACGAGAAAAACGGCCGAAATACTAGCGAAGAAATGACAAAGTTATTCTTCTGCATGACCACGCTCGTAAAAGTCGTGACACGCATGTCGCAAAAGTCGTAAAAAAAATATTTGGAAACACTCGAGTGGGATATTTTACCGCATCCGACATATTCTCCTGACATTGCTCCTCCTGATTACAGGTTGTTCCTTCGGACGTAGCACGATTTGGCTAGTCACCGATTCACCTTATTTCGCAGAAATCGAAAATTTGCTCCTAAGTTGGACCGCCTCGAAAGCGAGACATTTTTTGGAGATGGAATTCGTAAATTGCCTAAGAGGTGGAAAAAGTAGTAGCCAGCGATGGTGAATGTTTTGATTAATGTGTTCATTCATTTTGTTCTGAATTAAATGCATTTTTGACAACAAAATAACGGAGCGATTTGATCTGTACTACAATACTATTTTCGTTAACGCCAACGTAGTGTTTAAAAGGTTTCTATTTTATATCGTAACCCAAATGGCTATTCTTGTAATTTATATTTATGTTGGAAATATTAGAAAAAAATCGATGCATTCATTTTATCAGTTGACGTTCGG